>JALIZH010015253.1:0-26416 GCA_030522465.1 Rhipicephalus appendiculatus
AACCTCATATGATGCACCACACTCTTAATCAGGTCCTGGCTAGCGCATGTCCTGTAGGCGGGACGCTTCAAAATTCAGAAAAAGTCACGGCTGCAGGAGGCCATGTGGAAGGAGTTAGCCGTGACAAGTGCGAAAAAGAAGGGCTCACCCTCCAAGCGCGCCTTGTAGGCGGCCTACAGCTTCTGTGGCGCGCGGGTGCAGGCCGCGCGAGCGGAATCCTTGCTATTTAGCTCCCGTTCATGTCGGCGCATGCAGCGCAAGTGTCGGTGTTTACGCATGCGCAAGCAGCGTCAGCCGCAAAGGCATGTCAATGCTGTGAGGAGGGTATACTTGGGGCGCACTATATATCCTTTCCTGCGCGCGTGAAAAGGAAGAGAGCCGACTTCGGAAGCATGACCGCATGACCACGTGATTGCGCGGCGCCGTTATACTCTGTTGCTGTGCTCTTGTGTGGAGAAAAAAAAAAAAAGAAAGGAAGGAGGCGAAAACGAGAGTTCGAAGTTGTTATAGTCCGATGGGAAGGAGGTTGCGTTTTTGGCGCCAAATGGGCTAGTTCTAGCGCATTCCACATCAGCGGCGGGTGTTTGAGCGTGTGGTGTGAGCCGGTACATGGCAATCATGGATGGATATACTTCTCTCGATATTAAGGGGGGTGATGCGAGGACACTGCAACTTTGAAAATGGTTGCGCCTGCGATGGATACACGCGATCTGTTGACGCAGGACCACAGGATGCATCTACGTCATTTAAGTCGAAGTGGTATGCATATTGTGGTCACAGCCCGGCACATCATGCCCGCTTGGGTAAGTGATTGTACTTTCTTCATATATGTTGGCGCTGTTGGCGTTTGCCGTGTTGTATTCTTGCGCTGCTATATGCAATAAGGGACCGAGCTGTCAAAGTGCTATTTCTGCGATCTTTAAAAAAAAAAAAACTATATGAGTTTGCGCGCGTTATCATTGTTCTCACCGTCGTCTGCTCTAGTCGCGCACGTTTTGTGATGCTGACAGTATTCATTGTGAGCTGATATAGAGCTCCGGCACTCTCGGCACTCATGACAGATGTCACCGTAATGATCTATCTCTTCGTGCTATTTGTGAAACTGTTCAATTGTTTTCTGCAGTTCTGGTCATTTATAAACTGCTACAATGAAAGGCTGCATGTACTTGTTAGCAGCTGATTTACGTTAGTATACGCTCACAATTAAACTCTTTACGCCTCGCCTGCAGATTTTTCGTACCTTTAAGAAAAAGCCAAGATACGTTTTGACGACCAAGAGTAAATAAAACTGCGGTTACGAGTCTCCAACACGTCAGTACCATTTCATTGGGACGGGCACTCATGCGTACAACTTTTCCAGGGATTATGTGTTCTTTCTTTTTGGTCCTCGAATACTGCAGTCACAGGGTTGGTAATCACCGGTGTTCATAACAAGCCACTGTGACGATGCTCCAGTGGCATTGTGGTGTTGAGTATAAGGTTTTGGAATTAACTCTCGGTCTGAGCGTGCCTTGTTCTGACGGCGGTGGAATGTAATAAGCCATGTTAGGATGTAGGCGGTGATGAAGTCCTGACGATGAAATGAATTCGATGTGCGTCAGTGCTGCGGGCCTGTTGTCCTGTGTCCTGTTTCGGGTCGTAAAACTCTCAGATTTACACCTTGAATTGCGACAGCTTTTAAAACAAGCGTTGTTGCGTAATTTGCAGCAAACTTTATAGGTAGCTTCTTCCATGCTATTGTATACACGTGTATTTTTATTGTGTTCTTTCATTGATTACCACGGCTTCTGGTTGCATTTACCTATTCGTATTACGCAGTGCCAAGTCAAGTATGCACAAACGCATTGGTGGGTCTGGCACCAGCTGTCGCCCCTGTGCAAGCCGATTTTCTTGATGAAGGTGAACTTATACGTGCCTTATATTCTTTGGACCATTGCTGATAAGATGATATTCGCGTCTTCTAACGCTCTTTTTCATCTGAGTCAACAGCGCAACCTAATCGTGCTGTGTAAAAGTACTGTTGTTTTCGTTTGCAGCTTATTAATAATATTCGATACAACAACGGCTATTAAGAAACTCGCAGTAAGTTGATGAAGCGTGTGTTCAATGCAAGCAAGTGTTTTCCAAGCATCGATCTATTCACATTAACTTCCATAGCCCAGTTGAAAAATATAAAGGTTGCACAGCTTCACAAAAAAATAAGGAAAAAATCAGGTAGCTTACAAATACAAACCGTATATTTTTGGTTATCTTGTTTTCATATTTTGCCATATACCAACCTTATACTTCGTTTCCAAATACTGTCAATCCAATTATTGTCAGCAAATAGTCTTGAAAACAGTGATCACAGCCACAAGCGTTACTGGGGAAAAAATAAAATGCCTGGAAAACCTCTTTGGAGTACGGACATTTGCAGTGTGCTATAGATGATTATTACAATCATGCTCTGTCGAATAACAGCACGGTAACAATTTTCAGTGAGCTAGGTTACAATGCACCTTAATTCAAAGTTGAAAATTTATCATGTGTTCCCAAATGTGCCAATTACATTTTCATCATTTTTTTCTCCTTAGACATTAGAGAAGGTACATGGCCAGACTTCCGGAATGAACAAAGAAAGAGTGAAGCTCCTACTTACTTCCACTGTAGAGTGGTGCAAAGAGAACCCACCAGCTCGCCTGCCATCTTATTTAGGATACTTAGTGAAGAAATCGTAAGTATAATGTAACACTGCTTCCCTTGTAAGATGTTCTCAACCAATTGCGATTGTGCTGTGGTATTTACTTGCAGCTGACGTTCGAAGCGGAGCTTCGTTTCAAATAAGACGTTGACACTTTGATGAAGAAACTGGAGAAAGTTCGACTGATTGTCAGTCAGATGTGCACCGCTTGCACAGATTTTGTCGAAATGGACAAGTATTTAAGAGCAAAGAATGCGAACTTTTCACTGATAACAGTGGTAAATTTAGGTTAAAATATTATTAGAAAGCTCGATTCGCAGCTTTTGAAAAAATGTATTTCTTAACTTGTGTGATGGTTTCTATCTACACAAAAGTTAAGATGTGTAACAGATTGATAACAGCTATTTACAAGCTACAAGTTTTTGTGGGATGAGGAAAAATACCATGTCTTATGACAACATGACGTTAAAAGTGTCATCTTGTTTTTCTTTTTTTTTGCTTTCTTTTCTTTTTTTGTTCAGGATGAGACGCCAGAAGTCGGCCCATCACCTGGCCCAAGAATTTTTTGGGGGGTGTTACAATAAGGCGCTCTACTGCGGTGAAGTGGAAGGCAACTTGAGGCTGACACTTCTCTTCAAAAAGCGCTCATTTTATGTTTTACAACTTATTACATCAAGGATCTTACATATCCTAGTGCATATGCTCAGACGCTAGGTCTTGTTCAGAGCGTCATGAAAAACACGGAGTTGTTTCCAAGGTGCTTTGCGGGCAGCAAGTTGGTCAAGGTCATCCAAAAGGTCAAAGGCATTCGATAAGCGTTCGAATACATTTGTCCGAAAAATAGCGGATGGAAAGGTTGTGTTGTTTCCCTTGAGTACTGTGCATTACGTTTGGCGTTGTTTGTACAATTTACAATAAACATTTGTACACATGGCAGCAGCTGTTTCTCGCATGCTTATTCTGGCTGGACACAGGAGGATCTGTTAACTATGCAGCTGGCGTGATCTGTGAAGTCATTGTCAACCAACCTGATTCCGATGGGCAAGAGATATCCAGTGACACCAGACTTCAACCGAAATTTAAAAAAAAAAAAGAAGACAAAGGTGATTATTTTTGTTTGCATGTCTACACACGCTGCAGGTTGACAGTTTCTGTGTTCGTGTCAATGGTGAATGAATGAAAGAAGGAGATTTGAAGGCCCGTTTTTTTTGACACAACCTTAACAAAAACCAACAGAAAGTGAAGCCAAGGAGCGTACAGTAGCAATTATGTAATTAATGTTTAAAAATGAAAGCGGATTAAAAAGAACTTATCACCAACAGGGACCGAACCTGCAACCTTCAGATAACGTGCTCAATGCTCTACAGATTGAGCTACGGCGGCGGCCGTCTGCCCGGCCACTATATCGGGTATTTCTGCGTTTAAACCTGGGAGTGTAAGTGCCGCTCGCAACCATGACAGCGAGTGTGAAACACATTTTGCCAAGGCTGCAAAAAACATGTCATACCTTTCTTTGCCTCAGTTCCTGTTGGTTTTCATTAATTTCAATTTTCAATGCGTCATTTGAATGATTAAATTACATCTTAACTTATTTTTTTTACTTGCATACTGCTGAGATCATGCCACTATAGGTCCATTCCTTCTTCATATGACAACAATATTATCCCTCAAACGCGAAACTGGACTTCCTGATATTTCTGTGCACCGCCGCATCACCAGACTCCTTTTGTTTCATGGATTGTTTTCTTAATCTCTCTTAATCACACGCCATACATCATCTCACCGACGCGCATGTCCCACCGCATGGGCCTATACCCCCCGTGAAATTGCACGCCGCACGTGCTCGCGCTGCCCATTTCGCTACGTCATTTTTTTCTTCGCACAGCAGTGGGCTGGATGGCCTTCCCCATGGCATTGCTGCCATCACGTGCTGATCGACTTTTTTCGGACATCACTGCTCATCGTTCTTCATGAAGATCATCCTTCGTAACCTTGATTTGTTAGCCGACCCTGTATGCAATATCCCATGCGAAGTAAATGAACAGCGAGCAGGAAAACTTCCACGGGGTGCGTGCTCTTAGTTTTCCCAAAGACGTTCTACGATTCCTTTTAAATCCGCGGCAAGCAACGCCTAAGTGCGGATGCTTCTTGCAAAACAATAATACAAGCTTGAAATCTCCCCTATCTCTCCTCGAACGTATGTGCCAGTGCCAAGTGTGCACGTCTGTGGATGTATATACGTAAGCGTGCGCAACGTTCTCCTTCAGGGGGGGGGGGGTCATCACAGCGCCTCCCCCCCTGCCCATTAGGTCAATATATGGGGCAGACATTGCCCCCCCCCCCCCCCGGCCACCCGTTGAACGCGTTCTTGTTCGACAAGTGGCCAATTTACGTTGCTGATCTTGCAATCATGTGGCATAATTCAGCAGCTTCAATTCCTCGCGACCACTGTTGCACTGCGGCAGAACCGCTTTGTATGTGCACAATTAAAACATCCAGCTTGCACCTAAAGTAGTGTAGCCTTCATGCATCATACATCGTCCTGCAGCATCTGTGTATAGCTACGACTCGATGGTTTCGGTTACCCCCGCACTCTAGAACAACAAGCTAACGTGACACACAAGAAAGTTGCCAATGCACTCTAGAACAACAAACTAACATAAGTTCTGTGCGCATACAAATGCATCTGTGTGCATATAGCCAGCATACGTTTGTGCAGCGGTATAATTGCGGCTAAATGTGCCAAACAGTTATCAAAACACGAAGTTTGTATATATTTAAGAACTGCCCATGCAGGTGCCTTTCGCACCAATATTCCTTATACATCGCATGGACTGGCTTCCCACAAATGTTTCAGTAAACTTCTGTGAAAAATATTGCATCATCCATTGTGACTTGAGCGCATGCAGTCTCGTCCTTGCGACGAGTCTGAGGTAGTTTCTGTTGCGCGAAGGGATAGCTATATACCGGCGTGAATTGAGATGTCCTCAAAAGTATGGCCACTGATAAGTACTGCCGAATATAAGATCCCGTCCATGTTAGCAGCAAATTCCCGCATGCGCACTGCGTGCCTGACAGCGGCGAACGGCGAGCCACCGTGCCTCCAGCGTGGACAGCCCACCTCACGAGTCAAGTCTGTCGCGCGAGTGCCGTTAAACGGCATTTCGTCCGCGGCGCATTCCGCCGAGCGACCGCGATGCCGCATACAATCAGCGTCAGCTCCTCGCTTCCATGATATATGCAAACGTGTGTCACAGTTTCTATTGTAGCAAAAATTATGTCTGCTGGAGCAGTGTCATTCATTTTAGGGAAAGCATCGTTCAATGTCCAAATGTTTAGAACCAAGATGAGTTCCTTGCCATGCGAAGTTCAGCTGTAATGCATGAACGGTGCACCGCACTTGCTCGGGCGGGGATGACCTATTATATATGGCCTGCAATAGCACGATTACCAGCGCATGTTCATCTCAGAGTGTAATTATTGCGCGGAGAGGGTCGACCCAGCAACAGTAACCAGTAAAACATTCTCGCAAACGAGCGTGTGCACTTTTTTCTGAAGCACCGTCGACTACGGCTCCGAAATAAACTGAATAGGCTTACTGACGATATCGGCTATCGGCCCGTTAACCGTCGGCGGGGAAGCGGCCAGCGACGGTACTTAGAACACGGCGATTCTCCGTCGGTAATCGGCTACGCCTCTGTGCGGTTGGCGCGGATTTATTGCGAGCTCACGTTCCCCGGCGAACGAATCTTGACGTTGACATCTCGTCCAGTGCACGAAAGGCAACAGGTGACGGCGAGCATGAGTAAAACTCGCGTATTATGCACGCCAAGATTTCTTTAAATGTCACTGAGGCGCCAGTGCCAAATATATGCGTCACAGTTTTATCTTTTATACCAAGTTCGCTTCAAGCATGCTCCCAGCAATAACTTGAGTGACACCCCATATATTTTCACGAATATCACTAAAAAAATGTGCTCTTACGTATCAGTGAACGCTTCATGCATTATAACGAACTCCAATGCACTAATACTCCAGTCAATTGGTGCATATAAACCCCCCGTTCTTTTACAATCCGCGCCGTGGCACGATGTGGTGTAATGGTTAGCGTACGCGCTTGCTGATTCAGTGGTCGCGAGTTCGAATCCGCGTGTGTATGTTGTGAATTTTCTGTGATCTATTTCTGAATGTAATATGTGTGTATAGGTTATATATGTCATAAAATGTGTGTCTAAGCCTCCACGGCCCCAGTAAGTGCGTTAAAGGTGACTTAATATTAATTTTTGTTTCGCCGCTTCATGCACCGCTTATAGCCAGGACGCGCCGAAGCTGGGATGCACCGTAGATGGCGGACACCGTAGCACGGACATCTCTGTAGTCGGCCCTCTAACTAGCCAGGATCCGAGACGAAAAATCTCCGGCCTATTTCAGTCCCGCCTATGAGATGAGCCGCTGAGAAAACTACTACGCAGCGGGACGGCTACGGGCGGCGCGGCCTAGAGGTTGTGCCGGCTAAACAAACAGTCTATAGGCGTTAGATTTTTCGTCTATTTTCCGGGCTATACACTGACACTTTAAGCAGGACATGATTAAGAGTGTAGGACTGGTTTTCCTGTCAATATACAGTCGCGTGATCAGAAGGTAAGCGCCTGTCAGAATGTAAAGACACAGCGCTCGTAACGCTGCGGCAGTCTATAGCACAACAGTACGCTTTAGCGGTACTATGCTCAAAACAAAAGACCAGAAAAACGATAAAAAAAAGCAATCTTAGCTGGGACTGTGTACGGTGAATGATTAAGAGCACAGTATAAGCTCGGTATTTTGCCCGAGACGAATGGTGTTATGGTAGGCAACATGGCTTGCAAGATACCGGCCTGTTTGCCCGAACGCACTTCGCGAGTCCAGCGCACTTTGTAGCCCCGCGGACACGGCTGTCGCCGACCACACCTCGCTTGGCGTCAGTAGGCTTCACCAAGTAAAAAAAAAAAAAAAAGAAGAGTGAAAGAGAGCGAGAGTGGAAAGTAGGCTAAATCGGGTCCTTACTTTTCTTCCTAGGTCACATCGGCTATCATCTTTCCTTTTGCATTTTTTTCAGGCTTGATCACGTTAAAAGCCCGTTTCCTATTGTTGCTGTTTTTTTTGTTTACTATTTATGGTGGACATCAGGCGCGAGTCAGCGAATTTCTGAATCAGGTTCATTCGTTGGGCTGTTTGTTCCATCCTTGCCGAGAAAATGGAGACATCGGGAATCGTCCAACTACAGAAGAGTACAGATCGAGGCTTCGCCTTCGCTACACTTCTTGTTTGCTCTCACTAGTGAAGTCATTTGTTACGGTTGAGATTCGTAGAAAACTTTTTTTTGTCCTTCTGAAGCCACTCGGCTGGCCATACTGCGCCCACCCGCTTTATAGCGGCAGGCTGTTTTTTGATAAGGGAGGAGAGTCAATCTTGCTCGTCATCTGCCTTCTTGATGGTCAATGATCCGGAAGCAATATCGTTTTCAAACATAGGACGTTGTTTTTTTTTAGTACGTTGCGGCATCGCCTGAACGAGAAAAAAGCAGTGTATTTTTCTCGGAGTGGCGGCTCTATTGCGCAAAAACTGTTGTAAATGTACTACTTCTTTATTTCGCTAGGCTTGTTCGCTCGGGTACGGCGAGGTGCAAAGGATGATCAACCCAGAAACGGGCGGCTAAGGGCAGTGCCGTAAAAGAAAAATTGTTTCAATGCTGACTCGATATACAATATGATCAGCTTGAGGTAAGAACAACGTGCAAAACATTCCTATATTGATACACAGAAAATATTTTTGCTAGTGTTAGGGAAGTCAGTGGGATTAGTAACGAGTCGTGGCAAAAATGTTCGTTTCAGGACAACAAAGTAAGACATCAAGCGTGGAGTGCCACCTAATACTGAACCTATGTCACTGAGCATAATTTTCGGCGTTGTTGCCCAGTGCCATCTTTGAATCTTTGTTTTCTACTAGGCAGCTTTTAAGGCGTGCCGACTCGGTGGTTTTTTACATGCGGTGGACATTGAAATAGGAGTTACACTGTGCACACTGATATTAAAGGGATGTGGAAAGCGCACAACCCAAAGTATACGGGCACAAAAACCACACAGGAGTGTGTTCTTGAAGTGCTCTCCTCTCAGCTTTTATTTTGCTTACTTATGTTGTGCTCGCGCTCCTAAGCTGATATAATATTCTGATTTGAATATCAACCTAATTGGTGAACTTTTTGCGAAAAATTATTACATCACTTGATGAGGCTATAATTAGCTTTGCGTGTATGAAGGTGGACTAGAATATCCTACCAATTTAAGTCGTCTCATTAATTTTTGCGATACATTGTGACATACATAGCTACTCTTGTTTATGGTGATTTTTAATTTTATCTGTGTATTAGTGAAGGCTGGACTTGAAACGTTAATGAAATTAGCCCGTAGCCACATTAGTGAGTATTGATGTGTTTTACCTATTAACACAAATCTCGTCTATGTGTGTCCTTATTGTATTTATCTTAAAGCATACGTAGAATTTATTTCAACACCCGCAATATTTTATATTTTTATGCGTGTCAAAATCATTACCATTAAGAAAATTTTATTGCTGATATCATGCTTCGATCTAATTCAACTGTTTGTGTTTTTTCTCTTCCAATCTACAATCACAAAGTGCAATTTTAACAGATAAACATGACGTTTATGTATTACTAACAAATCTGCGTCTATTCTAGTGGTTGTGTCTCTTTAGTGTTCTCTTTTCAGCCCCAGATATTTAAAGCTCCTAGGATTGGAAAAATAACTTTAGCTTTGTAAAGTCTTCCTACACCCAACCATTGGTAATTATCGACCATATATATACTATGCCAATCCTTTCCCCGCGTAATTTTGCATCGTAAAAACCAATCAATAACTCTGGACCTTGTTGGTACGTAAATTAGCTTCAATATTTCACGAGCGTTTTCACAACACCGAATGGGTGTACCTAAGTCGTCGTTGAAACGAACGTGATTTCGGATGGATCATTAGGAAACTCTGCAATGGCATAGCTGTACGCACTGATTCTGACATAAATATTCGGCATGTTTTCAAGAGTAACAACTAGTACACACTGCTGCTAGCTGCAGAAGAATAAGATTTGGAGTTATTAATAATTTAAGGGCACATATTTTTCTCTCCCACGGGCCAGGAAGCTCCTTTGTACATAAAGTTTTATCTGATGACGCATCTTCAAACTAGAAGGGAAGCATCAAGCCAACGTTAAGAACTTTTTTCTCATTTTTCTACCAGAGGCTTTGCTTGCAACAAGCTTCCAGAGTTCTGAAATAACGCTGCATTTTATTGGTAACTCACCGTGCTAAGATGAGTTACCAACTCGCCCAGCAATCCGTTCTTCTCATTTTATTGGCATCATTTCGTCTGCACAGTTAATTTATGCACAGTGAATTCCGAAGAAAAAAACGAATGGAAAACGAAGAAGCGACGATTGAAAGAATCTCGCAGAGTGAACTTTTAATTTTCCTACATCGTAAGCGCCCTACCAGCAACCACTACTGACTACGCTGAGTGCAGGCACCGTTATCACGATCACTGAGTGAGCTTCCGAAAGAAAGAGGACATGTAGATGGGAACAACCAAATTTTATAAGAAACGGAGATATGAAGAAAACGTATAATTATCATGCGAGTGAAGTCAAGGGAGTAACTCAGACGCGGAAGCAGGCAGCTCGTGCTATACGGACAACCGCCGAGTGCCTGTCTAGAGAAAACAGGAGATTATAGACAATCCCCGTTAAAGGGACGCTAAAGGGCAAAACGATTTTTCGTGTATCAGTTAAGTACAATTTCACAATCCCGAAAACACCACTCTTACCCAGACACGACGCTTGGTAAGCGAGAAAACACGCGAAAAGAAAATGCGGGTGGAGACGCCACCTTGAGATTCCCGCACCAAACACCGTGACGTCATAGATTCTGAAGGCGTCTACTGAGTCCTACGTAGCTTCTAATCGATAAAAATGAGGTGCATTGTCATCTGTGGGTGCCATATACCTAGCATACGAAGTTTCAGAAAATTTCATTGAGCCAATGTCGAGAAAATACGAAAAATACATTTGGAATTTCCAACGTCACGCGCAGAGATATCGGCGCCAAATTTAAAAATAAAACTTCAACCTTGATATTCTCCGCTAGTAATGAATTTATGATAGTGAAACATGTGGCATCAGCGTTCTCAGAGTGCAGTTTGTCAATCTAAACCAAGTCAATGTTTCGCTTTAGTGTCCCTTTAACTCTTCTCTGCCACATACCCTCCGTTCTTTTTCTAGCTTCGTTCTTTGTCATCCTGGTTGACAGCGAGGAGAGCGCTCTACCAGCATCTTCCTGCCACGGTCCGGCTGACCGTATTATTGTCTCCGAGTCAGCTCTCACACACTGCTTTTCTGCTTCTGTTGCAGTTGCCTGCATACTGCCGTCTTGTTCCAGCCCAGCCCCTTGTCGGCTTTCTGCTGCCATTTCTTTCTGTCCATCCCTCTCTCCGCAACAATAGCGAAAGCCACAAGATTGTTATACATGGCTTCCACGATTGAAAGCGCTTTGTGGCAAAATCTCGTCGTCGGCGATAGCGGGAAGAGGTAGTTCAGAGGAACCATCATTTACTAGATGCTCTATTAGACGGCCGCCATGATGGCTCGCTCCCAATCGATCTTGGCGCTACTACTGGTTTCTTACTCGAGCCAGTGTCGTCCCCTCCAGGAGTAAACGACCCAGAGCCCAGCGGCGGCGGCAGCCACCTCGTCGTTTACGAACGAAAGCGACGATGAATCGCGCCTGCTCACCGTAACCTTAATATAGTATATGGGTCATACTGCTGGCCAGCTGGACAATTTCGGCTGTGTCTCGGACGGTTGATGCCAGGTATTCGTGTGTCGGTTTTGATCGCGTCTGACGAGAAAACAGGGGAAAATTGGCACCATCACACCTTACGTGTTGTCCAGCAGGTCGCTCTCAGTCCGCTAATGCGAAACAGCTTCCCAACTGTTTTCCGCATCGTGGGTAAAACTCAATCATATTCTTCATTTCAGTTGGAACTCGGCAAGCATGGGCGCCTGGACGAGTGTTCAAAGCACTCGCTTTCGAACCGCTCATACCTGGGTTATAACGGCAGCCCCTGGAAGAAAATTTATTTCGTTTTATTTATTATTTCTATGGCGCGCGGCCAGCTGTTTGTGAGGTGGCTTTTTTGGAACACCACCAGCGTCACAGATCATTCAGTACAAGCTTGACTTGAAAAGCGCTAAAGCATTCACGAGTTGTAACTTCGGTTTTCTTCTCTCCCATTCTCTATTATGTTTATGCAAGCTACAATCTCACCACACTATTTTCATATTAATGTTTTCTTTGTGTCAGGCTGGCTTCATTTTTCAACTCGTTTTTCATTTTTTCATGAAAAAAAAATTATTTGTACCTGGCACACATATTAGCCCTACTACATTGCTTCACATACAATGACAGAACGAGTAACAGCAATACCAGCCGTGACACATGGTGGTATTGCGTGGAGATCAAAAGCGCGTTGAAATTTTGATCAGCCGGACCTGCGAAAGGCATGTCCAACCGGATTTGCGAGCACACTTTTGCCAACAGGTGGGCTGCCAACAACCTTATCAACGTGCCTTCAGTTTTTTAGCCTAGTCATCGCGCGACAAACGTCCCAATCGTCGCTCGGCCTCCCCGGTGGTGCAGTTTCAAGGAAACGCCAGCAGAGCGCGGCACATTACAAGCAGCCAGGTCCCTCGGTTGTGGTTTCCGTAGTCAACAGAATCCAAATGGCCGCCCACGAAAGACACATTGGTCCCAACAGCACAACGGCATTGAGAGCCCTTCCCCTCCACTCGAGCTGGGATAAATTTGTGGCTTCTATGCCCTTTCTACGGTGTTCTTGCCGCCTTTCTTCTAAACCGTGTTCCAGTTTACTGCTTGCCGCACGAGGGAAATTCGCCAAACAATAAGATAAATGGAGCAACATTTTTGGATCTGCTCCTTATTCTGGCCTTATCCTCTCCTTACTTATGGCTTTGCCCTATAAAGAGAAACCCCATACGTTAGCCAAGCCAAGCAATAGGGATGTTGTTCTTCCAGCCCTGCTGCCGACTGGAAACACGACCCCGCATCCCGGAAGCCACAAAATATGGCTGGGGAGTGGAACATGCCTAGAGAGGCCAATTTTTTGCGCACGTAACATAGACAGGACAGGCGAGTGCTGAAGACGTGTATCTGGAAAGCCGGCGCACTTTTCTAGTTTTTTGCGTTGTGGTTTTTAGATAAAGTCGTGTCACTTCTCGAGAACACGAACATTATTCAGAGAGGCGTGATATTTATTAACTTTATTAACAAGCTTCGTGCAACATATACTATAATGGAAGTCTTGCAAAGCTCGGTTGGATTGCTGCTCCATCACTTATGTCGTCGATATCACTTTGACTGAGTTGCATACCTTGTGTTCGTGGTACTAATCCATGGCTTCCCCACTTTATTAACCCCCATTGTCTTTTATCTCAAACATCTTATGCTGTTAGCACTTCTTTTGATATTCCGCATGCACAGTGGTCAGGCCATTATTGCAGCCATTAGTAGCCAGGCTGAAGGTACCCCCTCACTTAGAGTGCTCATACTTTCGCACTCATGACTAGCTCGATATGCCTTGCGATTTCTCACCTTTTACACTGGCTTGCCAGTGGACGTCTGAATAATGGCGAGGTTTAATTGATAATTTTAGTGGTAGGCAAATCAAAGGCGCAAAAAACATGACATCACTGAGTCCACGTGTATACCTTAGCTTATTGAGCTTGTGCACGACCTTTCTAGCACAATTAATACCCATACCCGTGGTCAAACTGACGTAATATTTTTAGACTTCGCAAAGGCTTTCGATAAGGTGTCGGACAAGAAGCTTTTACATAAAATAGATGTTGCCTTTAAAAATTCTGCCCTTACCTGCTGGTTGAGTTGCTATCTTGCACGCAGAGAACAATATGTCAACTAGGACATCACGAATCTGGTTTACCTCCTGTGGTATGTGGGGTGCCCCTGGGTAGTGTCTTGGGGCCCCTCTTGTTCCTGGTCTTTATAAATGATCTGCCGAAAAATATTACTACCCAAATAAGAATGTTTGCTGGTGATTGCATACTATACAAACATATAAAGTCACCGAGCGACCAGTCCGAACTTAATCTTAGCTTACAGAGAATTAAAAACTGGTGCGATATGTGGCAAATGAAGCTGCCCCCCTACCAAACTGTTTTTATGTCAATTTCTGTAAAAAAATAACATTCTTAGTTACCCGTACAATATTAACGGCGACGAACTTGCTCAAGCTCATCACTATAGATACCTAGGTCCCATATCTAGGTACCTACGTATGATACCTAGGTCTCATATCATACCTAGGACTTGCGTTGGAATCTTCATGTAGAGGAACTTTGTTCCAAAGCTTACAAGGTGTTATGGGGCCTAAGACGTAACCTCCGCTGTGCCTCTCCCGAAATTAAAACTTTAGCTTACAAAACCTTGCCAAGACCCATTATCGAACAGGCTAAAGTAGTTTGGGATCCCTATTCCCAAACTAACTCTTCGAAACAAGTGAAAATACAGCGCCTTAGTTCTAGGTTTATACTTAATAAATAGCGCCCTTTTCATTCACCTACCGAATTATGTAAACTTATAGAGTTCTCGCCACTACAAAAACGAACCGAATATGAAAGGCTGAAATTCCTTTTCATAATAATTCATAATCAGGTTGAAGAAAGCTACGACAAGTACTTTGAAATCAAAAAACAAGAAACATCAAGACACATACCATTATGCATGTACATACCGCCCCACAAAGTTCATAACGACTGTTTCAGGTACAGCTTCTTCTTTAGGGCGATTCAGCAGTGGAATTCGTTACCAGATTCGGCTGTGAAAATGAAATCGCTTACTGAGTTTTTAGAAGCAATAAACTCTATAATATAATTTGATGCCGTGCATTAATTACGATTTGCTGCCTTCGTCAGCGTCACGACCCAGTGACAATATAGAGAGAGAAGCACCGCCAAAAGAAAGGAAAAAAAGGAAATCGAAACATAATGTGGCTGGAAGTGCCTCTTTATTGAGTTCAATGCTTTTGCCTACGTATTGTGGGGTGCCTACATGTGTGCCTGCAATTTTTTGCCTGTTTATACAACTAAGCGCGTTGAGTGCATGTTTGTGTGCCTTAAAAGGTAGACGATACTTCAGAATAATTGGGAGCTATCCTATTTCGCGTCAGGCCAAACGCAGAGATGTGGCGTGTAGCGTCCCGTTTCAGCTCGTATTCGGAATTCCTACGCTCCACAAAAGCGTCATTCAACGATTCTGCTTTTTTTTGTCACCCGTATCCAGATTGTTCTCCACTTCACGTGCGGTTTTCTTTGTTTTGCTGGGTCTCGAGGTTTTTCGTTGGTTGCGGGAACTTGTCCTCATGCTTGAGTTCTCCTCCACTTGTGTTGGTGGTTTTGCAACTCCCAGCAATGCACAGGACGGGCGAGCTGTCCTGATAATGCCGCTATTTCAATGAAATCTAGGAAGATTGATGTTACACGGAAATACGTACAGGACGAAGTGGAAAGCTAAGTAGAAAAAGAAAAAAAGAAACAGGAACAGTGCGGTGAGCGTATTATTCTCTGCTAGCATGTAAAGTCGTAGTGGAAGCACGTGCGAATAGCGAGGGAGCGTTGTTCCCGGCAGTCGCTGAGAACTCTGAAATGCATTATTGCCTTTGTCTTCGGCTTGTCTTGGACAAAAGTATGCTTAATTCGTCATGGCTTTGTGCGTAGGCGCTCATTTCAAATATGTTGCTGCGAGAAGAAGAGCTCCAAACTAATGTGTCCGAACTCTTTAACGTCTTTATAATCTACGCTGCAGTTAAACATGTGTTGACTGTTTAGAATACGCAGTGGTTATTTCCAGCGTACCCCACAGGCGCAATAAAATTATGCCTTCTCAATTCCAGACTGCATTACTCTAATATGCGTTTATTCACCGGCTCGTCCGGTTTGCTACCCTGCACTGGCGGAAGGGATAAAGGGAGGAAAAGAGAGAAGGAGGTTAACCTCCTTGCCTTTCCTTGCATCTCTCTCTCTATTCACCGGCTGGATTGCCGCGTAATTTTAATTACCTGCTTCACAGAGCAAAGTGAAACGACTGAACTATAAACGAAATTTCTCATGCCGCCAAAATTTTTGGATAGTAAAATAGAATGAAAGGGATGGAATCATAGAGCAAAGAAACATTTTATTCATTCTCCTCTAGGTCAGGAAGGAAGGAAGAAAGCTAAAGGAAGAAGGCAGGGAGGTTAACCATAAACATGTCCGGTTGGCTACCCTACGCTCGGCAAGAGAGCAAGTTGCGAAAGAGCAGAAGGAAGGATAGGAAAGAAGGAAATTATCAATAAATGCACTGACGCGTATGTTTTGGTTGCACCACACAATAGTCTGTTGCTCAGCTAATAAAACACTTGTATTTATGTTGATAATATAATGCTTGTTTTCACTGTAAAATCGGATCTGGATGTTTGGGAAGTTCAACACATCTGATATGCTTCAAGGTACGTTAACTATAATCAAATTAATCGTTTTAACTTGAGTTCACAGAAGTTTCAATAATTAAAAAGAACCATCTTACCCTCACTTGGTCTAACTTGTATTGCAAGGTGTTGAAGGCACAATGCCGGTGCGCCTAATAATCGTGACGGTGCGAAAATCCTTTCTCACGCCGCATTGCAGTTCGCGTGGCTGTTTCACATATAGTGAAAAAATATACGCCTCAGCTATAGAAAAACATCCAAGTTAAACGTCGGCTAGGTTCTCGTTGTTGTGCTTTCGCCATTGTTGATCAGTTGTAGTAGCCATGAAATTTCAAGGGAAAAAAAATCTCGAAGATATATGCGACGAAACTCTCTCCCTACCGCAGTACAACTGATCTGGTTAAGTCTTTCGAGAATATGCAAATTGCAAAGTCCATTTATTCCTTCGCATGGTTCGCATACCATGACAGTTTTACTCTCACTCCAATTTGGAGAAACATTTTTGGTTTCGTTTTAACTTCCTTGAGAGATTTACGCTTTCCTGTAGTGCGTGAATCATAACGTAAAGAAAGAAAAAGAGACAGAAAACATTTCGTTTTTCATAGGGGTTGTAGCTTCTACCTTCAAAAAATTTCTACGTTTCTTGCTGGGCTTGATTGAATGCATATAGTTGGCGTATCTTATATTTTCCTGAACGTATTTTTTTGCTTGTGTGTATTTTTGAATGGGAGGAGGATGGTTGCAGTTGTGGTGGTACCGCTGCCGAAACAGGCTTTTCCATTGATATTCAGCGCGTTCTACTGGAAAATATAGCAGAAAGGCATTTAGCTTAACAAAGTTGTGCGTGTGATTCTCCACCCTATTAAAAATGGAAAATAAAAACTATGGAAAGAGACATGAAGTGATATACTGAAGGCATGTAAATCATACTTTTCATGACATGTTAGCCATGATTTTCATGATATGACCGGCCAGTTATGTTCGTCATACAGTCATGTTATGCTAAATTTGGTATAAATCTCATTAACGTACGGCCAGGAGAGCACAAAGTCGTAGGCGGCTAGATATATAGCTAGATAGATAGATACGTTCAAAGTCGCTGAGGTTCGCTAAGAAATGCTTCGCATTTAAAAAGTTCAGCAATAATTCAACGACGTGGGCACCACGTGCGCAATATCGACCGCTAATACTTTTTTTCTCCCTTTCCTCAAGGAGGCGCAGACAGCAGAAAGCGTTTGGGATTGCGTGTCCCCTTTCCTCGACTTAACCAGCCGGAACAGGCTTCTCCAATCGGCTCCGATGCGGCGGCGTCGATCGCTCGAAGCGCGACTCGCGGGCTTGGTGGGTCCTCGCGCGCACTCGGGCGTACGTTAAACCCTTTGTGCTCGAATGTAGCCGAGCTGTTCTCACAGTTGTCGTCGATGAGTGGGCTGTCACGACGCGATGTCTCCAACTCGTGCTTGCCAGGTGTGCAACAGACGGAACGCGACAGAGAGTGCAACTTACCCTGTTGTCTAGGATCCTCGCCTCATTCTTTTTTTTTTTGTTATTTTATGCATATTGGTATTCTGGACTGCCAAGAGTGGGTGTTGAAGCGGCGGAGAGCGTAGGCCTCCCCGCCCTGACGTGGGAGATGCCCTCGACACTTTGACAAACGGTCGGGTGTCCTTCAGAGAGCGGACCGTTTGTCAATTTGTCGAAACATATGTGTTTCACACTAGTTAAATATTCATGTATATTATTTTGTAAACGGGTGTTCTGAACGGCCCGAGTAGCTTGTGAACGAATAACCACTATCAGTAATGTCGCCCAGAATGAATGTGGGAGTAGGTTAACGAGGCAGCAGTACGCCTTTTTTGAACCACTCACACTGTTTTCACGAATGTGTCAGACAAGAGTTTCATACATAGAATCAACCACCTTGTGTAAGAGCATTTACATGCGTCTACAGCGGAGTTTGCAACGCAGTACTGCTTCGTTGCGTGCTCTGAAGTATTTATACGGACGCCAGTGATGTCAGTAGCTGCATGCTGCAGAAGACAGCGGCAATTTTTATAAATTGTATGCGACATATTTGCGGTATGGCCGCACGACTATGAACACGTACGTACCTTACTCCCACCGATTTAAAATTCATCATAGCAGTACTGAATTTTATTGTGTTTCACTTGCTGGCATTGGCTACAAAGGATGTGACGCGCTCAACACACGTTGGCAAATACTGTTGTAGTAATGTGTTGATGACGTCAGAGGTCGCCGCCTAAAAACAGCAATAACGAACAGAACGGAAAACAAAGCGAGTACAACTTCAAGATCTTAATGCTGTAACAGCGAGAGACAACAGCAAATTGCAGTGCACGAACAACGCGTCGCTTTTTTGTGTGCCTTCCTCCTTGTCGATGTTTTTCTGGCACACGGTAAGAACACACCTAAACCAACTCGCATTACTGTAAGTTTTATTAATGTGAGGAAAACTGAGCTAGAGCTCGTGAAGAAAAACTAAAAAAAAAAGTGAGCAGGGAATGTACGCTCAATAGCTTGCCACCCATTCTGTGCTTGCGAGGTTTCAGCAAAAAAAAAAAAAAAAGAAAAGAAAAGAAACAGCAGTGGTCCTTACGTGAGACTAGCCGGGTGGTGCGGGGTCTCACATGCGTGTTCTCTGGGCCCCAATAAAGTTAATTCAACAACAACAACCAGCACTGGCGATTTTGTTTCATTTCTTCCTCGGCCTATTCATAATTTTTGTCAGAGCTGTGAATCAGTGTTTCTATCTAAAGCTCTTTGACACACTTCACGCTTCTTATCCCTTATTTGAATCCCTCTATGTGGTTTCCTCCTTTTCATCCTTCTATGCGACAAAGTTGCCCTGCGTCACAGCGACACAAAGCGGTCGCGCGGCTGGATCGTAGCCTTTCGCGTCGGGTCGTCAACTCTGACTTGCAAATTTCGACGCAAAACTCCAGGACGATGACGCCCTGGATCACACGGTATCCTTTCTTTCTTTCAAGTTTGTGGTTTCATGCGCGCAGCTCTCTTGCTGAGTGGACTGAATCCATGCGAGACGCTCGATAAACGTACACACTTGAGTTTGGAAGAGGCGAAGGCTGGAAGGGCCAGCGTTGGTATAGAAGGAGCACGCCAGGCGCAAACGGCATAAAACCATGTCGGCATTGACAATGCAAAACATAAAAGAGGCTTAAAGAAGTTTTGGCGGAATTTCAGTCTTAGCAGAGAACGTGGGGACGCTTGCTTCAGGGGAGACGCTAGAAATTTGCGCTTTGGGGGGGCCGTTTGGTGCCTATTTGAAGGAATATTGACATGGTCCCTTCCGTTGCAATGCGAGATAACATTGAACACAAAGCGTACACGCAGGCGTAAAGCCGTGGTTTGAGGACATCTATGAAAGCAATATTGCGAATACCGCTCAAAATATTGAAAGAGCACAACGTTGACGAAATAAGTCTGGTTAATACAACCATGGTTTATTTTCCGTTTAGGAGAGTTGCAATTAGGGCTAGTTGGAACAAATTATTTATTATGGTACTAAGAGCAAACACAACATTAGAGTTGGAAGGACGACACGCTTCCTTTCAGACTAAATTTTATTAGAAGGCATCGGACATACACATTTTGAA
Source organism: Rhipicephalus appendiculatus (assembly GCA_030522465.1). Classification (NCBI taxonomy): domain Eukaryota; kingdom Metazoa; phylum Arthropoda; class Arachnida; order Ixodida; family Ixodidae; genus Rhipicephalus; species Rhipicephalus appendiculatus. Next base: position 19,923 of record JALIZH010015253.1, read on the forward strand.
GAAAAAGCAAGCGAAAAAGAGGGAAAAGGGAACTCAACTATCGAAGCACGTACTAGATTAATAAAACAAGAATTTTGTAAGAATACAATGAAAAATATGCAACCTAATGTAAAATTTCTTTATTAAATAATTCAAATAAAAAAAGAGAGCGCCGTGCATCAGTACCTCGGGCTAGGAGAATTGTGATGCAGAACACCCCTTTCTCGATAAACGAAAGAGTGCACGCATAATACCAGAGGCCTACTGAAAGCTATGGGTCCGACGACACACGAGAAACGGACGGGCGCCTAGGCCTCTTGGAAACTTTTCTTTTTCTCTGGCAACTTTGTTCGTGTATGCCTTCCTTTTTGATCCTAGGCAGCCTAAGGCGGGCCGTAATTACGTTGCCAAGGACCTGACAGCACACCCGACACGGTGCCCTCGCTCATTAGGCCTCTTGCGGCTTCTGACGCGAAACTCCGCGGTTCCGCCTCGAGCTACGATGTCGAAAGGCAGCACAAAGACGCAAATCTTGTTAAAACACAGACACGAGAAGCCTCGCTCAGAAGCTGCCAGCTTCTTCCGCTTCGGCACTTCTACAATACTCTCTGTGATGGTCTGACTTTCTTGCGGGCCACGAGCCTGAATGAAACTTTGTAAATAGTGTAGTCTACACTCTCAGTCAAATCCCGGCTAGAATACACGCCTACAGGCAGGAAATCCGGTCAAATTATGGCCGCATCTAGTCAGTTCGTTACGCGGCTCCGTAGCCGTGTCCCAGAAGAAGCGGCCCTATTCTAAGTGGCCTTCAGAATAGCCGTGGCGACGCTTAGACGGGATTTTAAGTCAAATTTTTCCTGGCTAGGTACGGCCTGCGGTTACGCGTGACGGCCCTGTACGCGGCCTGTCTGTAGGCGGCCCTGATGCGGTTGCGAGAAAAAAAAAAGGTATTTTTTGACGCTGTCAACCGTTTTCTCGCTAGTTTGACGGTTGTAATTATCACTACGGGTAATTAGAAGATGAACAGTATCACAGTCATCAACATCTGCGACAACAACATGCAAATTACGCACAGCACTGGAATCGAACTCGGGGCCGCGTGCACTGGAAGCAGATAACTTACCCATTGCACCACAACGCCACCGCAAGAATGCTCGTTTTTTCGCGGGGGTATATATCTACCATGCCGTTTGCAAACAGTCGGCGCGACGTTGAACTTCTGTTTTTGTGCCATGTGCATGTGTTTGAGGGTGCATTAGGTCAGCAAATAGTTTGCGGGGCTTCATGAACTCCAGACAAACGCGGTAAGCACCTTCGGCTCCGACTTCGGTTCGTAATTCGCCGTGCCGCAAGAACGATTAACGTGTGTCCGTGTGTCGTTAAAGCTTCTCCGTGAACAGCGGTTGTTTCGCTCAACGAAAATTCGCGAATGTAAACCAGCGTGACGAGGATATCCTCAGATCTCGGAACCCACGTACATTTTTCCCATGTGTGTGTGCTGCGAGCAATTTCCGTTATTTATGCCGCGACGTACACGCATGTCAGTGACAGCAGCCCGTTCTCAGCTGTTCGTGTAATGTTAACCTGCTTTGGCACGTTAATGCTTGAATGGGTATTTTAAAGTGCCTACACTAACACTTGCACTTAGTGAGCGTGAACCGTCGCTAGCCGCACGTTGGGTCAGCAGCACCTTTTTTAGCAGTTCGACGATCATCTGTTTCAGCAATTACCACTTATGCGCGCTATTTCGCGCGACACTGTGGTTTTTACTCATCTTCAGTCTTTAACTTATCTTATATATGGGAACTAGCTACTCTTACCTTTACTCAGCATCACAGCGCTGTTCAAGTGAATGTCGAAACGTGCGCCAAGATCCAGTATGACGTACACAAATTTGCCACGGACAAGTTTCCCTCCAAATAAATAGTCGATGCTTTTGCACGTCTCTTTCGCGAACGTGCGCGTGTAGTTGGGGTGCAGAACGAACTTGAAATATTGCTGCTGCATGCCTCAATAAAACAGCTGATTTTCAGAAAATGAGGATATCTTATAACTGGTACATTGCCACAGCAGTACACAGGTTGGCTTGATCGTGGTTCAACGTTACAAATGCCATGCTAGAATACGAGAACTGTAGCAGATATTCAAAACTGAAAAAAAGTCGGCGGCATATGATCTCCTGCTGCCTGGTGCACCTGTACACGATTTTCGAGTTCACCATGCAATTACAGAACCATTAATAAAAGTTCAACCCACCAATTTTCAATCAATGTGGATCACTCTCTGTCTCACTGCCTTCCGTTTATTCCTTTTGTGCATTGTTTTCCAAAAATCATCTGTTCAACTTGTTTTGTAGAGCACGAGCATTGATATTGATAGGCCAGTGTTTCAGGAATCTGTTTTGCATGCACAAGTACTTTCTTTTTAATGCGTGACAAATGTCATAACTCGATAACTGATAAAAGAAATGTTGTTTGTCGTCTTTTATTGGAATCAAAACAGTAACACTGGGGCTTGCCCAAATGCAGGGAGATGTATGATATCCTAAATAAAGTGTGCCGTAAGCACTGGAAAGTGTTTCAATCGCTTCCTGCGGTTGACTGGGTGGCACATCGGGCAGCATGAAGAACACGTCCTGCGTAGATCTCGACCCTGAAAAACGTACGCGGTTCCAGATGTTGAAAAGTTACACAAGCTGGCATGCCACAATTAAGTCACGAAACAAATGCGAGCCATGAACTGAGTAAATTGAAAACAAATTTGTCACAACGTAATGTGTACACATGATAACATAAGAAGCATTGTATTCCGCGAAAAAGCGCATCTACAATGGGATGTAACGAAGATTACACACAAAGCATGTAAATTCGGGAGTAGTTACTGCTGCGCTTAATGTTCTCTCGCAAGTATAACACGATCAATGTATATATATCACGGGCGAAGTGTGCCCACCCTCCTCCTATTTTTCTTTTTTTTCGTTCACTCAGCAAAATTGGATCCTGCACATGCATCAGCAGATATCACGACACCATCAAAGAAAACAGAAAGGCTACTTACCAATTCCAGCATGTTGTACTGAACTGTGCCCGCAGTACGCGCACCAACGAGCCTGGTATGGTGCGGCAGGCTCATTGTTCCCGGCGCGGCAAAATCCATCGCACTCACATTGCGGCGCGTTACATTGCCCTCGATACACACCTTTCATATCCATTGATGAAAGCATACACCCAGCGGCAGGCGCAAAGCGCGCAGCCGACGCAGTTTAGCGCTTTCCAAGTACGTTGACAAACAGGTGACGGTTACCGGCCTCAAAGCTCTGTCGCCTGCACGTCTCGTGATGGAGCGGCCGCGCGGCGAACACGAAAGTTCTCGTCGGCCTTTTTTTTTTCCCCTTCACGCACGCGCGTCGGGCGAGCGCGGAGCGCGCGTCTCAATTCTTCTTTCTTTTTTTTTTTCGTTCAAGCGCATGCGTGGTGCAGTTGTTTCCGACGCTTGTTCCCCGCCGCCCCGCCGCCCCGCCGCTCAACGGCTCAACTCGCACGCGGATCGGCCTGCGGGGCCGTATGCGGACTTCGGCCGCTTACTGCGATAGTTGATAGGCGGCACTCCTCAAGTTCGAGGCCGCCTGAAGAGAGTAACGTATACTTCTCTTCGCCGGGCTGTCCATAGCCGTGATAATAAACAGTACGTCGAAGGATGCCGCCTATATCGAGGCTATTATCCAGGACCGTACTGAGAGTGTACGTGTGTGTGGCTGTATGTGTTATGTGTCTATCAGTGTATATATCATAATCATCACCCACCCCTGGAGTAGCATGTCAGGCGAAAAGCCAGACAAACCTCTCCAGCTATTCATTAAAATATTTCTCTCTCTCTCTCTCTCTCTCTCTGTGATGGTCCGTCTTGTTTCCTCGTTTTCGGGCCACTCTCCGGCGCAACCTGGTTTCCCGAACTTTACTTGTTGTGGGGATCTGGAGAGGCACGCAAGCAGGGAAAAAGCGTTGACCCCTGCTGATCGTTCTGGCAGGCCGGCTTCACCGCTCAAGCACGCACTGTTCTCTTCTTTGCAGTTGTGTGTTCGCTACATGTTCTTCGCTAGGGCTGAGGATGGTGCGCAGTCACGTCGGTGGACTCCCATTCGGCCCGAGAGCATGCCACGACGGTGCCTTGCGCAGGTGGCTTACTGTTGTGTTGTTGCGTTATTTTACGCCACGTCCTTAAGTCGAGGTCATATGAAAAGCAACGCTAAAATGTAGCAAACGATACGGAAGAAAGGAACTAGAGCTCATGTGTTTTGTACGTGTTCCTTCACTGTCTCCAGTTACTTTTACGTAAAGCTCAAGCAAGGAAATTCAGCATGTTTAACCAACTAGCCCAATGTCAAGTTTTTCTTAGAATAAATCGCTAGCTTTGACGTTAAAGTAAAAACATGAGAATAAGAAGAATGCCTAGCCAAGCCTTTCACAAAGCGTGCTTGAGTGGTGGGTTAAGCCGTGAAAAAAAAAGAAACTATTAGGAGGGGGCATGACGTCATACAGGCAACTTTGGAAAGCGAACCGTCTCTGAGGCCGTCTTCCTCTGTCTCCCGGGTGGCTTACGGCTAAGACTTGGCCCCCAAGTTTGATGTACCACTTGTGAGGTGTTTAGTTCACGTTAATGTTTCGTGGCAGCTCCTTCATGGCAGCATCATCAAGCCGGCCTCTTCGGATCTATCAAGTTATTATTCTACGTCATTTTGTTCCCCGCTTCTCAACAAACACTGCTGTACGAGTTATACTCTACTGATTACGCCTCGACAGTGAAGTATTAGTAGGAACTGCATGGTGTTTGCGAAATACAAAATACATTCTCCGCTTCTCGGTCCAATTGGCTTAACGAATCGCGGCCTTAATGGCTTCTTGCACATGGCTTCTTCCGACGTAGCCTGCATTCTTCCAGCTCAGAGGACAAGTACTATGTCAGCGTGTGAGGCTGATGGTCGCACAGTCAAAATGAAACGACTACAGAAGCTACCGATTTCTTGTCATGTATGTTCGAGTTCTATTTGGAAAAAAAAAAACAACATGGCCATAGGTTCTAATATTATGAAGTGAAACTTCCAGAATGTTTTTTCCGCTTTCTTCATGAGTTACGACATTTGCTGCCACGAGGGCCCACATTAATACTCAATCGCGTTCATCTTTAGGCCTACTGGTGCTGATGGCTGCACCATGTTAGAATGAGCTGGGTGGGGGTATTTTGTATTAACATTTGCCAATTCTGTCAGGGCTTGTTCGTAATGCTTATGTTTTTGTTCTGAGTTCCATGTAATGTCATTTGACAGAAGCGATTTCCTCTTTTATACACGGTAAGAATACATCTGAATGTTTGTATGACTGCGATGTATGCGGCTGTTATTCTTGTTTTACACATGTTCTTCTGGTGAATAATTAATCGGCAAAGCGCTTTTATAGAGCAAGCTGTTATATGATCAGAACAACCGACTTTGGTGGCGTTTTTGTTCAGCGCCACCACCACCACCGGTGTCCGTAACCGCTAACACGCACCATGAGAAAAAAAATAACCAGGATAGAACGGGATTCGACGCCAGGCTATCTGCGTAGCAGGTGCGTATTCAACCACAGAGCCATGCCGGCACTTGAAACTTAACCCCTTCGCTTGCAATTAGAAGAACCGAGGGGGGAACATCCGGCTTTTTTCAAGAAGAAACTTGTGCTCTAGAAACGATTCATTGACCTTGTGCGTACACATTTTTGCTAAAGCTGAATGAAAATATCTCATTGTAATTGAGCTTTTATTATCCTTGAATGGGCGGAAGCGTAGTGTAACAAAGGCTCCGTTCTCGATGAATTCTTCCTGTACAAATGGTCTGTTTGGAAAGTGAGCGTGACATCTACAGGTTATAAACAAAATCGTGGGCACTTATGTGAAATTCAGAATATCTTCTTTTTTTTCATTTTTTTTAAGGTTTCCAGAACACTTGGTGTGACAATATTACATTCCGTGTTTAGGCCCAACGACAAGCAATCGAAAATAAGTTTGAATATTTTTTAGAACTTTGCCATCAAAATCGGAATTGACAAGACACTCTATGCTATCCAGAAAAATTGTTCCAAGCATTGGGGCTACTCTTGACCAGGGCCGCGCAGAGGTACTCGGAAAAGTATTCCGGAATACAGATATCGAAATACATGGGTTGGAGGTCTAAAATACAGATACTGAGATACATTTGGTTTTGACGTAACGGGATATTTCGGAGATACTCATTGGAACTGTATCTGCGCATGCGTGATTGTTGGTGTAATGCATAAATAAGCGTGATCTGGATTCAAATGAATCATTTGTTGAAAGTTAGCGCTTGTGTGTGCCCCTTCATCATGTCCCGTCTCAAAAAAGAAAAAAAAAGAAAATAAACCTGCGCTATACGTGCCTTTTGTGCCTTATAAGTGCCTTTTGAGAAATGAACGCACGTGAAGCATTGCAAAGACTGTTTCAAGGTGGTATCCGCGCTGGGG
>JALIZH010015254.1:0-14794 GCA_030522465.1 Rhipicephalus appendiculatus
TCTGCCAACATATTCTCGTTTTTATTACCTCATACTGTATTATAGTGTCTTGCCTGTGAATCTAACGATCCGACCTTGATAATTGGATTCATGAACCGATTCTCTACTCATCCGCAGACATTCTACACGAATCCTGTTTAGTTGTGTATCTTTGACACCCTGTCTCACTATGCCTATAAGGGCAATCTTGCGAAACGAAGAGAATGGGCTTGCGTCAGTGCATTTCACGTCTTCTGGCACGTCGTCTCGCAGGACCTTCGCGAAGCCGACACTATCAGCACACTCTTCCAGGTTACCACGTGTGTGCGCTGGAGGACAGGTCGAGCTCATGACTCACCTGCCATCACGAAAACAGTAGCGATCAGCAGGGTGAAGAAGAGCACGCTGACGATCACTAGCGTACCGTACAGCATTGAGCTCATAAAGGGCTGCTCCCTGGAAAGAAACAAAAATATCGAATGTGTTCAAGCGCAGACATTACACACGAGGAAGAATCGACAACAACTGCAAGAAGTCACCACCTATGTGCAATATGTGGAAACGGGCGTACGATTAGAAATTTTAAGGATTGGCGTGGTCAGACGATTACAATGCATGGGAACCAACTAACCAGTCACAACTCGCTGCGGTAGCCTGCCTGGGTGGATACCTCGTCATGCGAATGAGCGTGAATTTGCGGGTTCCAAGTACCCTTTGGGGCCGCATGTCAATGAAAACGAAACGCACAAAAAAAAAGCAAACTGTGGGGGGGAGTAATGCCCTAGTGGTGCGAAGACTGAGGAAAGAGCGGAGCTGATGGTGCTTTCCTCCTCCTTTCCTTCCTCCTCACCCTTAGTTCCCTTTCTCACTTCTTGCTATAATGTACTGCACATGGCTATGCTATGCTTCACCCTCTTCCTTTCTCGTTTCCTTTTCCTCACCCTCATATCACTCCTCACCTACCTTTCTCACCCTCTTGCTTTATCGTATTGTACAAGTGTATGCTATGCTGTACCCTCCCCCTTCCTCCTATACGTCCTTCTCACCCTTACTCATTCCTCCTCTTCCTCACTTCCCTTTCCCACCCTCTTGTATACTATACTCTACGTGGGTATACTATGCTTTCCCCTCTCCGCTCGTACCTTCCCTTCCTCCTCGCCCTCACGTCAACCCTAGCCCTCTCTTTATTTTCCCACTCCCTTGCTATACATACTACGCAATGCTATGCTATGGTCTACACTTTTCCCTTCTCGTCACCATCATTTCCCTTTCCCACGCCTGGCCATACTATAATATACATGGCTATGCTATGCTTTACCACCTCCCCCTCCTGCTTTCCTTCCTCCTCACCCTTACATCAGCCCTCATCCTTCGCACTTCTCCCTCCATTACATCTGTTTCCCTAACCCTCACTTCTCCTTCCCATCCCCTTGCTAAACTATACTATACAAGACTATGCCATGCTGTACCTCTCCCCTTCTTTTCTACATCCTCACCATCACTTCCCTTTCTCACCCGCTTGCTATACCATACTATGCATGACTTTGCTATTCTAGGAGCTTCTTTGTTCATTCGGTGTTTTGTTGTTGTTCTTATTTTTTTGCAAACACTGCATATAAGGCGCAGCTTGAACAGCTCCGCTGTTAATAGGCTGGTGCACTTAAATTTAAGTGCACGATAAGCCCTCAGAAGTCGTCAAAATTAAGCGACGACCCTCCGTTAGATGGCGCCTCTTAGGGCCCTATCGTTGCTTTGGAATGTTAAGCCTCTTAAGTCAATCAAATATTCTTAATCAGAGAAATAGGAGGAAACTATGGGTAGAAATAGCACGAATATATAGCCGGGATATTTGAGCGTCCCTTTTTGTTCCTACGTTCATTATAATGCTAATATACAACTTGGATGTCACATGAAACGTTATGATCATGTGACACTAATGGCACTGATACTTAGTTGTGGTTACAGTTGCTACTGAGATGCGTTGCCAATTGGTGATGCATGTTTCGTGAGCGAAAACATGTCGTGAATGCACAACAAACTGTGTACGCAGCGCGCTCCACTGGCACCAGAGGGTTCTTTGTGCGTTTGAGTGTGTACTCCAAGAACTATTCAGCTTCAAAGGCTTTCGCAGATTCATCCTCAGATGACCTTCTGTGCCGCTCTACGCTTATGTTTTCTCCTTCCGGTTGTCACGTTGGTGATCCTTCTTAGTATTACAGAGAGCTGAGCTAGTTGGTAAGTATTCATTCTAAAAGACACAGCGTGCAAAGTGATTGGCAGGTTCGCCTATTTCCTTGGCATACGCGGACAAATTTTCGTGCCTTTGTTCTTTTCCGCTGTTGTGCACCATTGCAGTTGTTATTCGGCGTTTGGGGGGTCTTGACTTCTTTCTAGTGTCCGTGTTTGCGCACCCTGTCTTTTAGAAAGATCCGTCTAGTATGCCTAAATTTTTTTCGGCTTTGTGATATTTGTACAAAAAAAAAAAATTGGCCGCGTATCTGCGTGCTTCGCTGCAAATGTCGTCGAAAGACGATAGTCTTGTGCCGGTCGTACTACTATGTTTTGCCTTGCCTGAGACAGCCTAAAAAACACTAGGGTCTTTAAGAATTGCGTACCTATGTATTTTCTAATAAAGAACACACGTCCTGACACTTACATATTAATGTTGTGCCTCAGGAATGCGTAGTATTTGCTTTTTGATCGAATATGTTCACAAATATGAACGCGAACACCAGTTCAAGATGGCTGGGCGTTCAGAAAGAAGTTAAACTTTGGCCGAGAAGCTGAATCGGGTTACCGACAGACAAACAAACAGGACAGACATACAGACCAAAATTTTTGCGTTTAAGTATCCCAAGAAAGACTATCGTCTTTAAAAAAAAACAAAAGAACACCCGTAATACTCACTGCTGGCCTGAGCTCGGCGCTAGAAAGAAAAAAAGAAAGCATTACGTGAAGGTTAAGTAAAGAAGCCCATGTAACGCTTGCTTGGCAAAAAGATAACAGAAACGCCCTACGGATTCGATAGACGGTACCGCAATAAGCATCACAGCTGAAAATCATTTTTGTAGTTCAAAAAATGTCTGCCATTTTTGCTGTGCATCTACATATGCAGTTTAAGACGTTGGACGGCCGTTACATGGATTTCGTTAGAAGTCACGCTTAACCACTGACTTTGCTAAATGTAAAGAAACCTAGCGAAATGCCATTGTTTATTCTTCTTATCCCTATCATGTTATTCCAGCGATCACAAATATTGCACTCCCTTTGGCACCGTATGGCAACACATAGTCCTTTAGTGTCGAATCAGGGGCCGAATTCACAAGACTTGTCGTTCGTCAGTGCATTTTCCCATTGGTCAGCCGGCTTTTCTAATGATTTGTCCCGCATAGTGATTGGCTGAAATATTGTTCGCTTTCGTTTGTTTGAATTTTTATGTCTTCTTCATTCAGTGCTATGCGCAGAATTTCCCAATGAGTCAGAATTTTCCCAAGGCGGCTAGGGTCACCGCAATGTTCCTCCCTGATGTGACGAGCAGTCATGGCTTGCTATCGCCAGCAGACGGTGAAAGGGTAACCGTTATCGCCTTTTCCTATGCCTTCGACCTGTTGTCAGATTAAACATCACACGCAACAGCCATGGCTATAGGGGAAAAATTTGCGCCAGTGCTTACTCTTTTTGCACGCGTAATCATGCAAAACGCAGTTAAACATTGCAGCTGGATATCTAGAAGCACAGAAATGCTAGAAGAAATCTTCCAAGTGGAAGTGCGTAGAAACGCGACTGCCTCCAACTTGCCCGCTTCCAAACATGCCCGCTTCCTGCAGTCACTAAAAAAAATCTTCATTCAAGCTTAGTTAACTGGGGTGGCTGACAGCGATAAATATTGTCTCACTTTGTGTTTCCGCAGATACATAACTTATCTCCAAAGGTGCGCCCAGATCTCGACGCAATATTGCGCCCAGATTTCCACGCAGACGTCACGAACTTCAATGTGAATTTTTCCGTATTTTGGCGTCATTAGCTCAACGAAATCCGTTGAAACTTGGTATGTTAAGTTTCTGGCCCCATTAGAGGACAATGTATTTAATTGTACACTGTACAATGTACTTAATTTTTACCTATTAGAAATTACGAAGGATCTAGTAGACGCCATTAAAGGTATATGACGTCACGGCTATTGGTGCGGAAATTTCAGTGTGGCGTCGCCACCCGCATTTTGTTTTTGCGTGTTTTCTCGCTTACCAATCGCCTTCTCGCGGTGAGCGTGGTGATTGTGGAATCGAGAAAGAGCAATTTATTAATACGGGAGCTCCTTAAAGCGGCACCCGTTCGTCCCTCGTCGTAGTCGTAGTCGTAGTGCGTAACCAGTCTTACGCTTTGACCTCCAAGGTGGTGCCGGTGGGAGATTTCTCCTGTGCGTTGTCGAACAATAAAAAATTCGCAGCGTGCGCGTTAACTAAAAGCCGAATTCTTCTGTCTCTCATTCCCCATTAGCAGCCATTGGCATTTCTCCTGTGCGTGATTAAACAATAAAAATTTTGTTCAAAACGCCGTTGATTGATGAAATAAACCAACGAAAGGACGCCAGATGTTTTCTAAAAGCAAAACGAAAAGACGCCAGATGTTTCTAAAGCAAAACGAAAAGACGCCAGCTGCTTAACGAAAGACGCCAGGTGTTTTCTAAAGCAATGGTTTTATAATCAAAACCATATCGCGATACAGGTTTGTAGTTGACGATGCTCGTTGCCGTCGGTGTGTGCTCGTATGGATAAGGATGCCGCTGCAACCAGTGCAAGAACCACTTAGCTTACATTTCACCGACCACAAAGCGGTCATAATGAAAGGACAACGGAAACCAGCAATAAAAGTTTGATAAAACATTTAATCAATCGTTTCACGTCATTTTTATCGGGCGAATTAACGGAAGAAATTTCACGGTTTAACCGATGATTACTTCCAGGAGCTTCGCCCAATCTCATCATCATTCACCTCGTGGATCTGCCGTCCAATTTTTTTCTCTTTAGTGTCCCTTTAATAAACACCATAAATAATTTAGAACACCCTTATTACGCTACAAAACGTATATGACAGCTTACCTTCCTCCCTACGGTAGCGCACCAAGGGACGAGGATTGTAGGGACCAATCAGGGGAGGACGGAGCATCATCGGAGGAGGGGAAGGAGGGTAGTAGAAAGGCGCGTAGTAACTCTGCATCGGTGGAGGGTAGTAGCTGGGCGTGTAGTAGGACAGTCCGTACGGGCTCACAGGGGGGTGGCGGTGAAAGGTAGCCCGCGAATCCGCTCTCGTCTTGCGAAGGAAGCCAAGCACAGGGACAGTTAGCATAGGCGTGCACACGAGGGGGGGGCAGAGGGGGCGGTCGCCCCCCCCCCCCTAGTCACCTAAGTAGGGGGGGGGGGGCGCAAAATCTGTCCCATGCATTGACTTAATAGGAAGGGGGGCGCTGAGCCTTCGCCCCCCCCCCCTGAAGGGGAACCCTGCGCATGCCTATGACAGTTAGGGTTCAGTGGTTGAGTGGACGAGTCGGTACAGATGCATACACTTCATTAATGCAGTGAAGACACAGAGTACAGGGTACTTGATACTGCATACATTAAGGTTTAGAGCAAGGAAACGACGCAGGACAATAAAATACGTCAGCACACAGCACAAATCGCAAGTGACAGCTTGTCATTGCGAAAACTCCGTATGCCCAACGAAGCAAGAACTCCGGTGTCCGTCCGGAAGAGCGACTTTACCAGTCAATGGCGCGAAAATTCCCGTGATCAAGTGATGGGACATTCTCTTGAACCCAGGTCGATTGAAATACATATAATCGTTTCAACGAAAATTAGGCTTATACGTTGAACTTATCTAATGTCCTGTAGTCGTTTTGACAAGGAAGATTTCGGGGCTATTTGCGTTATTACAAATTCATGATAAAGCCTTATATTTCACAAATCACTCTCATCATGATTTAACAAAACATTCGACATATAGAGATTTTCTTAACAGGTTACTCATACTGAATGCAGTGCTCCGCTACGATCCCTTAATCCCTAAAAGGGCGGGACAATTCTGTCACATGTTGCCTGATGTCATCATAAGTGGCTGCTATCAATCACTAAGCTGTGTTTGTAAGAAGTTACCATTTTAAATAGGCTTACCTGGTAAAGGTTTGTTGGGTGGATGAGGTCCTGACAAAAGAGAGAAATCAAACTAATGAAAAAATGCAGCATAACTATCCATTAATTGTATGCATAGCAAATGGCGTGACGATTCTTTGGAATCACGCTACTTATGAAACCTGCAGTTGCAATACATGCGTGAGAAGCAGTGCATTGATTCGTTAAAATCGGAGAACTTGTAAATGATTGTCTTTTACCTGCGAATGGAATGCAATATGCAATGCGGGAGGCTATACTGCAGGAGTTTCAATGACGTGGCCCGCTTCTTCACACGGAATAAAGTATGCTAATGAGTAATTTTCTCGCCTATTGCAATTAAAAGCGCTTTTTCGGGCAAGCTACAGAGACGAGACTGGTCTCAAGCATTATTTTTTTTTTCGTGACGCACCCCACGCTGTCTCGATGAGTCGAAACATCTCGGCTGGACGAAAACCCAATTTTTCAGAATCAGCGTCCCGCTTTTAGTCATCGTGCAGATCAGTATCGATACGTTATTTTTGAAACCTTACGTCAGATGCCCTTCTGAAATTATTCATACGTGGGATATCGGTTTGGCATTCTTTTAAATTGCGACGGGAGGTGACATTTTGTTAAAAATCGCTCTGCCATATCTTCATTGTTCCGGCCTAAATTTCATGGCTACGACTAGCTAGGTGAGGTAAGATTGCGACACCTGCTATACAGTGTGGATAATCATGAACACTTCAGAAGCTCATCCACAAATGGAAGCGAAAAAAAAGAAAAAAAGAAACGGAGAATTTCTCAGAAAGGACACAGTGTTCTCCCAGAGCCAGCGCGAGAACTAATACTTGCAAAACAATGGTCATTTTTAGCAAGGTTTCAGGAAAAGAATGTAAATGACGACAAAGCGCTAAACCAATTTTACTTTCGCATAGGAAAACAAACTGAAGCAAAGTATTTATAACGATGAGAGCGAGTGTTTTTGTGACGCTGAGAGAGAAATAAATTATTAAAGCGCCGTTTATCACGCGCTAAAAGATAACCAAATATTTCACATCATGCATTTGGCGTGCTCGAAGTGTGCAAACTTTAGATCTCACTGAGTCACTTCTTTTTTTTTTTTCGTCATCAGCTACTGCGTAGTTCCTGTAGCATATTTTGTTTTTTCCTATTTAATTTTTGTCTGCACTATTGCTTCAACAAAAATTGAATCAGTACTTACGAAGAGATTCCTGGTACAGTTCGCTGAATTCCGCTGTGAAAATTAAGGAGTGCTCAAAATATGTCGCAGTAAGTCACTACAGTTGCACAATCTCATGACAAACATACTCAACGCTCACTGTCAAGCCTTATAGATAGCCCTTGTGGACATTTTGGCATCAAATGCAGTCTATGAGAGCAGAACGTTGAGAGCGCAGTGTCTTAAGATTGCGTATCATTGCGATACGTCACATACAGAGCTTTGTACACTACACGCTCTTAAGCGCCGTACAATCACTCTGGGTGAAACGAACCAAAACATGAAGAATTGGAAGATGGGACAGGTCTGCATAAACCAGCAGCGAAATTGGGAGATAAAGCGAGGCAGTTGAAACGCAACGGAGCAAAGCTTCGCAAGCTTCAGATGCAAGTCAAAGCCTTGTCCCGAGCAAATATCGTTTTTAGTCTCGTTAAAAAGAGTGCAATATTTAAAATCTACACGTTATACAACAAATGGTGAACGCGATTGTGGAGAACCATGGCCTTGTGAGAACCATCCCCTTTCCGTTCGTGTTTCAGTGGGACAGGGCATTGCAGAGAGACACAGAATGCCCCATAGGGAATGATACTGAGCTGATGATGTGTTAACAAATATGTATTTTTAAGAAAATTTCTTCGACGGGCAGTAGCAAGTGGGAGGAAACAGCGCAAAGTATGACGGAACACAAGATGAAGGTACAACAACTACTGCTGTCGTCCTTCGTCTTGCGTTCCCGTCGAATTTTGCGTGGTGTTCCCTCCTTTAGCAACCATGAAGCGACTAGCCCAAGCTAAAGCACTAGCAGCAATGCAGGAGTAAGATTGATTAAAATGCTGCTTACCCATCGTTCCGAATAAACCGATCACGGCTTCCGACGGTCTTCGTTTTCTTCTTTATTAGTTACTATATTCCCAATATGCTGAGTGACCATTTTAGATTACGATGATGATGACGTCAGAGGTCGTAGCGCATACCCACTCTGCATAATTGGGCAAATAATGGGTAGCCGTTCAGCAATGCATCACTGGATGTACCTTAATTATTTCAACAGTAACAACAAAGAATTGGCGAAGCTTGCGTTAAGCCGCGCAAGGCTTGAAACAGCACAATTGCACGATTCCGAAGACTAATCTGGTTGCTTCTAGGTTGTTTATAGGCCTTAGCTAGATGATGCTAGGTTGTCTCTACGTTGATTCTCAGCGCAGAGAGGTTCGATTTGAACAACGGACAGTCAAAGACACGACACGGCTGTCCAAACTCCAGAGACAAAAGCTCGCGCTGAAACCAAGCGATCGCACCTCTCATTGATTTACAGGCACGTCGTCGTTGGCGTAGGCCTTCCATCGCTTCGGGGTCTTCTCGCAGCCACCGCTGCATGTCCCGTAACCTGGTATTCTCTCGTTGTACGCTCTCGGGGTCTTCGGTTCACCGCCATCGTTTCGCAGTCAGTGGGGAGTGGTGGGATTTTCCCAATTTCAGTGGTACATGCTTGTTTATGATTCTTATAGCTTTCGCGTAGGCCGCACGGCACACGGCACAAATTACGTCCGCACGGCACAAATTGCGGCTAACCTTCACAGCTGCGCTGTTAAAAGTGCAGCTTGTTTTGGTGGCGCAAGGCTAGACCCAACAGCACAGCTATAGGGTTTGACCTAGGTTCTTAGAAGCTTAATCAGCGAAGCTGTTTAGACTAGCCTTCATTTGTGCGGCTTATCAGGCAATGAAAAAAAAAAATCCACGCATCTCCACGAAGTGAATCTCACGAGTGGTCGAAGCTCTGGGTATCGTATGGGTGAGTAACCATATGTTGCCCGAGCGTTGCCCCATATACATACCTGCCAACTCTCCCGAATTGTCCGGGAGACTCCCGGATTTTGACCTCATCTCCCGATTGTACGAATGCTATCTCGAATCTCCCGAAAAGTGGCCGCCACAGCAGATGCGCCTTCTTTTTTTTTTTTAAATCACGCGTGCACGTCAGCCTTTCCTGCTGCGACAGTTGCGGTGCTGCGAAAGAGCACTCGCCAGTACACTTCTAGTTCATTGTAACCATACCGTAGAATACCGATAAGTATATTCTAGGCACTATAATACCGCGCATCTTTGGGCGAAGGCCGGCGGCCGCGAGACGCGCTCGCCACCGTACCAAAAGAAGGCGAGGGAAAAGGTACCACAACTTTTGCTTCTGTCTGTTTTGGCCCCCGCATTTGGTACGCTAGGCCTACGCCGCTTGCCTAGGCGTCAGATTGTGTTTGTTACGTGGTTGTAGGGGTTGCGTGTTTCCCCGAGTTCAGTTGGAAGGTTGATGGCGGTGTCAAAAGCAAAGAAGTACTTTTGTAAGTGTTTCTAGATTCATACACGGCTGAGTTTCCGTGCTTTCTGGCTTCGCGGACAGGTGGCAAGTACGGATTCTGTACCACGTGCGCCTTGTGACGTAAGCGTTTCGCACGGCGGCATGGCCGACATAAAGGTGCACATCGCTTCACAGAAGCATCAGAACTACGTTCGTGCTGCGGAAGGGCGGGGCAACATCGGAAGTTTCTTTCAAAAGAGCTGCGAAGACAGTTCGATCCGCGCAGACTATTTACTAGATTTCTTGTGGAACACAACTTGCCGCTACACGTTAGTGATCACGCAGTACCGTTGTTTTGGATATTGTTTCCGAAGTGCGAGGACGCGAAGCGGTACGGGTGCGGACGTACGAAAACAACTGCCGTCGTCGGGGAAATGGCTACAGATGCCGAAAACACAATGGTGGAGGCTCTGAAACACCGTGCTTTCTCAATTGCAGTGGAAGGAAGCAACGACAGCGGGTCGCAAATGTCTCAGTCTCTGTAATTTCCGTTATCATACTAGAAATAATCATACTAGGTATCATACTAGAAATAATTCACAAACAAAACAGTTGCTTCGTGACGTCACTGATGAGGTCACCGAATAGAGGGAAAGGGCCCGAAACCGAGAGGAGGAGGGTTGCCGCGGAAGCTATCCTTTCCCACTTCGCGTGCAAGCGGAATGTGTTCGTGCCCTCTTGCAGCCCCCCCCCCCCCCCACAAAAAATCATCATCATGGACGCAGTCATAAGACGTCATGCGACGTCACATATTGGACATCGATACTTATGAAATCTTAAAGATGTCATCATAACGTCACTGTGACGTCCCACAGCGTGACGTCACGCAATGCCGTGGTCACGTTACTTTATCGCTTCGTTAAAAGTGGGCCGATCCCGGAGGCCATGGTCAACAAGGTGAGGCGCAGACAGGTTACAATGCCTCCGATAATGGGGGCATTGCGAAACCACGTCAGTTTCAGACATCCTTCGGAGAGCGACGCGGGACGAACAGTATATTGCCACGTGCTTGCGGCAAGAAAGCAAGAAAGACGACAATACAATTATGCGGGGTTGCCGTTGGGTGGACATGAAAAGGCCCCAGAACTCATGCCAAAAGTGGCCAAAGTAGCCATGTTATTTGATATTATCGCCGAATTTCTAGCCAAATAGCACAAAAGCGGTATTATCAACAGAGTCTTTGCTATTGATGAATAAATAAAAAACATTTTCAATAAGAAAAACCACAAGTTTATAAAAGAGTCATGGCGCCAACTGGAAATTTTCGTCGGCAACGGGGTCCAAAAGTAGCCAATTTGGCGCTAAGTAGCCATCAACGGCAACCCCGCAATTATGCATGTGCTATGAGGAAGATAGAAAGGACAAAGAAGTGTTCGACAATATCGACTTAGAAGGAAAAAAAAATTCCCCATCTCCCACTAAAGGGAACCATGTGTGGATGCGAAGCAGCGGGGAGATAATTAGCTTGAGCGGGAGGAACGTCGCCGCTCTCATTTCACGGCAGTGGTCCGGGCGCTCATCGCGGCGCTGCCCAGGAAAGAGAATGAGGCGCGCGTGCTCCGTCATTTTCATACCGCGGAACTACCGTGGCGCCCCCCAGCGGAGTATGCAGCTGTCACACCACCTGTCGTTCGCGCCGCTCCGTAGAGGATTCCTAGAGGAAAGGATGGGGGGGGGGGGGGCGTAGGAGAGGAGAGAGAGGGGACGTGCATGCGCTGTGGGGGGTGTGGGATGCTCCGTAGAGTATTTGATTCTAAGAGGAGAGAGGGGGGAGAGGACGTGCATGCGCTGTGGGACGCCTGAGCCACTCCTGAGAGTACAGTATTCCTAGAGGAGAGAGGGGGAGAGGACGCGCATGCGCCGCTCCGTGGAGTAGATGATTCCTAGAGTAGAGGAAGGGGGTGAGCGTAGGAGAGCACAGGGGAGGGGACGCGCATGCGTTGCGGGGGGTGTGGGACGCGGGGGGCCGCTCCGTAGAGTAGACGATTCCTAGAGGAGAGAAAGGGGGTGAGCGTAGGAGAGAGAGGGGGAGGGGACGCGCATGCGGTGTGGTGATGTGGGACGCGGGAAGGAGGGACGGACTAAGCCCCCTCCAAACACATGCAAGCAAGATTAAGGAATGGGGTCAACATGGGCAACAGACACCACCTGCCTAGCCATTCATTGCTAAGCAGCCTCTCTGTGCTCTCGGCCATGACTCAAGGAATGGGGTCAACCTGGGCGACAGACACCACCTGCCTACCCATTGCTAAGCAGTCTCTCTGTGCTCTCAGCCATGACTTTGATGACTGTGTTAGGGTTGACGGCCTTCATATTACTATAGTGTTCTGGTTCGCATAATGGTTGCTTCCCTACTTCATGACAGTGGCCGGACGCGGGACGCGGGACGGGGGACGGGGGACGCGGGACGCGGGAGGGACGGACAGAGCCCCGAGCATAAGATGCTTCGCATCTAAAAGAAAGGGAACATGGTGGTTGCCTTCCAAGATACTGATGTAGAAGCATAAATAACACTGTGAGCATTTTACAATTCTTATCGTGAATTGTAAAGCTCAATGCCGACATATACAGGGTCAAAACTACGTCAATAGTGTTTATTGGTATTTACTATTTACATATCACCAAAGTCAGTTCGACCCGTGTACGGTTTGACTGAGCGTGTGATCTCGGGCTCTGTGCGCTGCGGCACTTCAAAGGCGAAGACCACAGATGCCTGATGAAAGCTTTCAGAGAGGGCGTGGGTGGATCAATACATTGACTCAAAACAAAAGCAAGAACATCGCATCCGCGTTTGATTCGTCTTATGGGACCGCGTAACAGGTCCTGTGAGTTTTACTGCAGGGTGATTGACGAACGATGGTGCCTTGAAATAGTTTAGGCCCGTATTCACAAACGCTCCTTGACTCGAAACTTGACCTCAAGCTATCATTGAGGACCTGTTGCGCATCCTTGAGGAGTGTTGCGCATGAGAAATCTCAAGGATCCCTTGAGGTCGAGTTTCGAGTCGAGGAGCGTTTGTGAATACGGGCCTTAGTCTTTCAGCTTTATTTTGAATTCCTGCGATTGCTTAAGACTGCGAAGCTCCTGATTGGTACACGAGCAAAAATTCACGACGGCGTTAATAGGAATAACTGGGGTTTTACGTACCAAAACCACGATACGATTGTGAGAGACGCTGTAGTGGAGGGCTCCGGAAATTTTTACCATCTGGTGTTCTTTAGCACGCAATGAAATGGCACAGTACACGGGCCTCTACCATTTTGCCTCCACCGAAATGCGACCGCCGCTGCCGGGATCGAACCAGCGACCTTCGGGTTAGCAGCCGAGCACCGCAGCTACTGTTCCACCGAGGCGGACGGACGACGACGTTCTATGGCATGAAAGAAGCATTAAAAGAAGGCACCTTTCTTAGTGGACGAAGTCAAACTAAATTTAGCGAAGCAGGATGCCGAAGAATGCGCTGCATAGGGTGAAGAGCGAAATACACCGAGTCGTGCTAAAATCACTGGAACCAGGTGATGAGAGCTGGTGTGGAGCGGTCCTTTCGTACCTACGGTGGTTTGTTTTTGGAAGTGGCAAACACGTGGAAACCATTTCCGCACGTTTATTAACTGATATATTCTTTGTCTATGTCACCGATCCCGTTAAAGGGGACGCAGTCGCCGGGCAGATTCCAAGGGCTGACGTATCGGCCCCCCCGAAACGCACCACGAAAGCGCGGACAATATAGAGTTGGTCTATTTAGTGCGCCAGCGAACGACGGTTGTGGTCCAAAGACCGAGTGAAAGCAGAGAGTTGATAACAAAGCAAAAATATATTCTCAGTTAAGGCAGTACAATCGTCACACAACCATCCGAACTCGGCAGGTATCAATCACAACTCACAATGTAACTCATATGATGTTTAAAACAACGGGAACAAACAAACAACTTGCGCTACAAATACAAACTCAAGCATTACAACTATTCAAGAATACTTAAAGTTTTGAATATTCACCAAACGTATCCAGTCCACAATTCTTGCAACGTATCTCGAATGCTTCTCTTCCAGCAAACACTCACGCAAACTCCAGCGCTGATTGTCGTTCCCCCTGCGTCGGCGGCCCACGATGTTTTTCTTCCAAGAAAGTCTTCAAAACTTCCGCAGCTCCCACGGCATCATCACTTGATTATTCCAGATCGACTGTCCGCATTTAACAACAAAACTTCGCCGGCATCACCATCGTTCACTCACTCTCGGACTGTCACCGTCTGACAGTCACTCACCGACTCTCCCTCGCTGACTGTCTGCTTTTATCCGTTCGCCAATGGATTCGCGAAGCTTCCAGGTTTCTCTGCGCGTAGTACAGCCAAAGCTAGGAAGAGGGAGACATTTTTCTCGTCAGGTTCCACTCATCGCGGCGTTATTCGCCATTGTATGATGCTTCCTTTCATGACGCTTGTAGACTCCGCTAGGCGTTTGATTCGAGACGGTTCGTTGCCTGTGGCTGTTACGAGGGGGAAAGGAGGCGCGCTCGCGGCGTCTTTTGATGCTTGTTTTTTTTGGTGGCTCGCGCTCCGTCGCGACAAACCGTCGGCGCCTGGATTTCATGCCATCCTTTGAAATCGGTGACGCGCGCTTAATTGAGCGCTCGTTTGTGACATTCTATCAACGTCATTTACTCCTAGTCGCAATAATACAGGGGTGCCGTTGAAATGCCCATAATTCACTGAAACATTGATGGCGGAGCAGCTCTCGTTTTCATTGTAATTATGCCATCTCCCTGGCTTGGCCCTCGTAACCAAGATGCCTGGATATTCGTGTAGTTTTTCGTAATGATTTAAAATGTGGTGACAGAACTACGAGCAGCGCGATAAGGTATTTAATGTCACTTCTACAGCACGTAAATTGTTTATTAGCTTTAAATGCCCACCGAAACTAGTAACATAGCCACTAGGTAAATTGCCGAGTTCATACTCTGGTGTGTCATGGGAGACGGTAAGCAAAGTGCCACTATGCGCCCTTCGCGAATCGCCGTCGGGTGGAATTGCTCCCAGGTTGGGTACGTAGTCCAGGATTCAGAGCTGGTCAGGG
>JALIZH010015255.1:0-25415 GCA_030522465.1 Rhipicephalus appendiculatus
GGTACAAGATTTCCTTATCCTGTAGCGCGATTGAGGGACAGCTGATGCATGAATCATTTTTATTTTGGATGTGCCATGCCTCAATTATTTCCCGAGTTCTCTTGTCATGATTTCTCGAAATGATATTTGTTAGGTTAAACTGAGGCACGCAGCCGCACTTCTGACAGTGCTGAGAAATGGGCGATAAACTATCAGAACGCAGATTAGCCTCATGCTTCCTTAATCTCACATTCACACATCTGCCTGTCTGGCCTATATAGGCAGAGCCACAAGAGAACGGAAGATTGTAGACCACATTTGTGGCACAACCGATAGCCTGAGTACTGTGCTTGACACCACATCATTCTTTCTTTTTCTTGTTTGGCCTCCGCCTGTCTTTGCGTTGTGTGTAGCCACGTATATATATATATATATATATATATATATATATATATATATATATATATATATATATATATATATATATATATATATTGCCCGCCTCTATTTGTGCCCAGCTATGCGCTGGCGCCGGAAAAGACGACGACCGATCCGCTCGAGAGGCGCATCACGATAAACAGAAGAAGAAGGTGTTTTTGGCGAGTCTACCTTTGGTGTCTCTGAGAGAACGACGTGCTTCCGTTGCTTACAATAAAACCCCCTGTATTTTGTGAACTGGGACACTGGTGGAGGTGCTGGGTACCGTCTCCTCATGATCGGCAGTCCTGTGAACAGTCCTGCTTCCAGCCCCACGAGTCACCCACGCGTGGAGACTCCGGTACACCGCTCAAGCCGTCGCCTTCAAGGTCTGGGCCCAGAATTTGGCCTCTTACAAGGACCGACTCTGCCAACGGCCACCCCTGCTCAAGAAATGCCATCGTCAAGCAACCGAAGGCAGGTAACATTCCAGAACCTTCGGATTCCCGAGACCTTTCATGGTCGCGAAAACGAAGATGCTGAAGACTGGCTAGAGCAGTTCGAGCGGGTAGCGAAGTCTGCTGGTGCCCCGACGAGAAGTTGTTTAACGTATACTTCGCTCTTGAAGACAGCGCTAAAACGTGGTTCATAAACCGCGAGAGAACTCTGACAACGTGGGACGAGTTTCGCCGTCGGCTAATCGATACCTTCGGGAGCCCAGATCGACGCGAAAACGCGCAGCGCCTTCTTGAATCGCGCATTTAACAGCCAAATGAAGGAGTCGCGATGTTTGCTGAAGACATGGCGCGTTTGTTTCACCGTGCGGATCCCAACATGCCCGAAGCTAAAAAGCTGAGCCATCTCATGCGCGGCGTCAAAGAACAGCTGTTCGCTGGCCTTGTGCGCAATCCTCCAACAACAGTGGATGAGTTTATTAGGGAGGCCACAGCAATCGAGCGGGCGTTGCAGCAGCGGTACCAGCAATACAATCGCCTCGTGACCGGCGCATCTGTAGGTGCCGCAGCTATGACCGCGTCAACCGGATGAGAGCACTCTACGCCAACTGATTCGGCAGATACTACGTGAGGAGATTGCCAAAGAGAACGCAAGGCACACATCGCCGTCGCAACCGCCACCGCAGCCGGAGGTCACGGTTGCCTCCGTCGCTGAAGTCGTGCGCCACGAACTCCGACAGGCGTTTGCTTCTCCCGAGCCTCGTTATGAAGTGTCATACCAGCCGCACGAATACAGCTACGTAGACGCTGTTCGTCGCCAGTTGTCCGCCGAGCATCATACCAGCCAAACACGTACAGCTATGCAGACGCTGTTCGTCGTCCGTTGTCCATGCCGGCGCCACAGTACCACCAACCACCCCCTATCGCAGCCTGGGCCCAACAGGATCCTGCTCGGCGACCCCAACTGCGGAAGACGGATATATGGCGAACCGCAGATCACCGTCCGTTGTGCTACAATTGTGGGGGAGCCGGGACATATTTATCGTTTTTGCCCGTATCGGCCAGCTGGATACCGTGGAAGTCCACGTGGTAATACTCGCCGCCAGTTTGACGAAAGCCGTGCCTCCTTTGACGACAACCCTGCTGGCCGTCAAGAAAGCTCCTCTAACCTGCGACCGCGCTCACCTTCTCCAGCTCGTTTTCCTTCACCCAACCGCCAGAGCTTTTCTGATGTCGTCAGAGGTCGGTCTCCCAGCCCACAACGGGGAAACTGAAAGCAGCAACCTCTGGGGGGGGAAGGCTGCAAGATCTCGAATTGCCGAAAATCCCCCATTCTTGCCGAAACAAGAGGACGCCGACGGAAAAGATCAAGTAGAGAAAACTGTGAGTGCCGACATTGCTGTAACGATTGATGGGCAGAAAGTGACGGCCTTGGTTGACACTGGCGCGGACTTTTCAATCATGAGCGAATTGCTGGCCAACAAACTCAAGAAAGTCAAAACGGAATGGACGGGCCCTTACATTCGGAATGCTGGAGGCCAGCTGATGTCCCCTACAGGCAAATGCACCGCAAGACTTAAGATCGGGGACATTACTTTTGTTGCCACATTCGTGATTCTACCAGAGTGCTGCAAATCGTTAATATTAGGAATGGACTTCTTAAGAAAGTACGGCGCCGTTGTGAACATACGAGACGGCGTGATAACATTTTCCGCTGACAGAGACGCCACTCATGACGCACAACGACAGCGCAGGGCGTTACGTGTGGTTGACGAGGATGTCTGTATACCGCCACGATCATGCAGCCTTGTTTCGGTCAGCTGCGGTGCGCAGTATAACGAAGAAGCGCTAGCCGA
The DNA here is from genome assembly GCA_030522465.1 of Rhipicephalus appendiculatus. Lineage (NCBI taxonomy): Eukaryota > Metazoa > Arthropoda > Arachnida > Ixodida > Ixodidae > Rhipicephalus > Rhipicephalus appendiculatus. The sequence continues at coordinate 2,708 of JALIZH010015255.1, forward strand.
GCTTGAAACTACGCTTCTCTTCCGTCAAGGTGTTGCCATCGCTCGTGGTATCGTCACCTTAATCGATGGGCGTGCAGAGGTGCTACTGACAAATTTCACGAATGAGCGCCGACACATCGGTAAAGGCACTGTTGTGGCATACCTCGAGAAGCTCGACTTCACTTACGACTGTCTTGCTATGCAAGGGGAAGCAACGACTCCTACGGCACCACATGCACCTGCTGTCGACATCGGGCCAAGTTTAACGTCGACTGAAAGATGTCGTCTTATGAACCTGCTAGACCAGTTTAGGGACTGCTTTTCCTCAACGTCACGGGTGCGTCAGACGACGTTGACTAAACACCGCATCATCACGGAAGAAACAGCCAGACCCATCCGACAGAACCCATACCGTGTTGCTCAAAAAGAACGTGAGGCAATACAGGAGCAAGTTAAGAGGATGCTGGAGGATGATGTAATACAACCATCAAAGAGCCCTTGGGCGTCACCTGTGGTGCTTGTCAAAAAGAAAGATCGTAGCTTGCGTTTCTGCATCGATTATCGTAAGCTCAACCATGTTACTAAGAAAGACGTTTATCCGTTGCCACGGATCGATGACTCTTTGGATAGGCTACGGCATGCGCGTTACTTCTCATCTATGGACCTTAAAAGTGGATACTGACAAATAGAGGTTGATGAGCGCGACCGTGAGAAGACTGCTTTCGTGACGCCTGATGGGCTTTACGAATTCAAAGTCCTCCCTTTCGGTTTGCGCTCGGCCCCAGCCACATTTCAAAGGCTTATGGATACTGTTCTGTCCGGTCTCAAGTGGAAAACGTGTCTTGTGTACCTCGACAACGTGATAGTTTTTTCTGCCACGTTTGAAGAACACCTAAAACGGCTGCTGTCGGTTCTTCAAGCCATACGGTCCGCAGGACTCCCATTGAAACCGGAAAAATGCCACTTTGGATTTGAAGAGCTTCAGTTCCTGGGACATGTGGTCAGTCACCAAGGGGTTAGGCCTGACCCAGACAAATCTGCAGCCGTCGCAAAGTTTGCAAAGCCCACGGATAAGAAGGGCGTCAGACGTTTCCTGGGTCTCTGCGCCTACTACCGGCGATTTATAGCGGACTTTGCTCACATCGCCTCTCCACTCACCCGCCTAACGAGGGAAGATGTGGCGTTTATATGGGGTGAGGAGCAAGAAGCGGCATTCAACGAGTTACGGCAGCGTCTACAAACTCCGCCGGTGCTCGCTCACTTCGATGAGGATGCACCAACGGCCATCCACACAGACGCCAGCAATGTAGGCCTAGGTGCTGTTCTGGTTCAGAGTCAAGACGGGGCCGAGCGAGTGGTTGCCTACGCTAGCCGAACCTTGTCACGAGCCGAGTCCAATTACTCAACCACAGAGAAGGAATGTCTGGCGGTCGTTTGGGCAGTCGCAAAGTTTCGCCCATATTTATATGGCCGCGCTTTCCAAGTGGTAAGCGATCACCACTCCCTTTGTTGGCTGACCAACATGAAACGGTTCTGGACGCTTGGCGCGCTGGAGCTTACGCCTTGAAGAGTATAACATGACAATAGTCTACAAATCGGGAAGGCAGCATTTAGATGCCGACTGCCTCTCAAGATCACCAATTGAATCAACGATCACAGAAGACGAAGAAAGCGCCGGCTTTTTAGGAGTTGTTGATGCGACTGTCATCTCTCGGCAACAGCAAGATAATCAGGAGCTCAACTCATTGATTGAATTGTTGAAGGGACGAGCCACAAATGCGCCGAGAGTGTTTTCGAGAAGTTTGCCATTATTCTGCTTACGCAACGGAATACTCTACAAGAATAATTTCTCTTCAACAGGAAAGAATTACCTCCTTGTAGTTCCCGAAGCTCTCCGCAACGAAATCTTGCAAGCCTGCCATGACGAAGCCACCTCGGGTCACCTCGGTTATACGCGAACATTGTCGCGAGTCATAGAAAATTACTACTGGCCAAGACTTGCAGCGGAGGTGAAACATTACGTTAGAACTTGTATTGACTGTCAGCGACGGAAGGTTCCACCGGCTAAACCTGCTGGGCTGTTACATCCCATTTCGGTGCCCGAAACTCCGTTTGCACAGATTGGTATGGACCTTTAGGCCCATTTCCAATATCGAATAATGGCAACAAGTGGATAATAGTGGCGACTGACTACCTCACCAGATACGCAGAAACCAAGGCAATTCCGAGCGGCACTGCAGCTGAAGCGGCACAATTCTTTATTGAGAAGATTGTCCTGAGACACGGTGCCCCCGCAGTCGTCATAACGGACAAAGGAACTGCGTTCACAGCTGAGCTTCTGCGCACGGTGCTTACACTCAGTGGCACAGCGCATAGGAAGACAACCGCTTATCACCCACAAACGAATGGGCTCACTGAACGCCTCAACAAGACTATTGCAGACATGCTTTGCATGTACGTCGACGTAGAGCATAAGAATTGGGACAAAATTTTGCCGTACGTTACATTCGCGTATAATACGGCCCGCCAGGAAACAACGAGAATGACTCCGTTCGGACTGACCTATGGTCGAGATGTAACGACAATGCTCGATGCTATGCTGCCTCATGATTCCACTGATTCGGAGACAGAGGCCACAGATTTCACTGAGCGCCGAGGAAGCGAGGCAGCTTGCCCGGGTGAGAATAACGAGCCAGCAAGAACGTGACGCCCATCGGTACAATCTCCGTCATCGATTTGTAGCTTATACACCAGGGGGAGAGAGTCTGGGTTTGGTCACCTGTGCGACGGCGAGGTCTGTCGGAGAAACTTCTACGCCGGTACTTCGGACCGTATAAAGTTCGGCGCCGTCTCAGCGACGTCACCTACGAGGTCGTTGATGATGGTTCATTTTGCTCAAGACGCCGTCAGCGTCTGCCTGAGACAGTGCACGTGGTGCGCATGAAGCCGTATCTTTCAGATTGATGTAGACGTCGACCAGCTAACTGCACATCGACTGCTACATGATGAGCACCGAGGCGATGCTCTCTCCGGAGGGGAGGGTAATGCCGCGCCTCTATTTGTGCCCAGCTATGCGCTGGCGCCGGAAAAGACGACGACCGATCCGCTCGAGAGGCGCATCACGATAAACAGAAGAAGAAGGTGTTTTTGGCGAGTCTACCTTTGGTGTCTCTGAGAGAACGACGTGCTTCCGTTGCTTACAATAAAACCCCCTGTACTTTGTGAACTGCGACAATATATATAGTGTAATGAAGACAAAGCGGTGCTCGGCACGGGCGCATACTCGGCTAGTGAAGGACGAGAACGAAGCAGATAAAAAGAACAGCCGGCCCCGCGTACGGGCGTTGTCTCTTTTGTTTCTCTTACAATGGCGCAGTCGTCGGAAACGAAGCCTTAAGGCCGAAACCGCCAGTTCACGTGCGTCTTCGGCGTTCCGGACCCGGCATCCAAGGAAGGCCGACCACGCTTCCTGCCGCCTCACCAAGCACAGTTCGGGGACGGCGTCTATGCCTCCTCGTCGCCTCACAACCTCCTGGCACTGCGAACGCCGTCCGGGGACGCCGTCCAGGCCTCCTCGGCGGCCCGACTTTCCATCACCGGTGCCGCGATACCACTTCGCGCCAAGACACCGCACGGGCTCCTCATGTCTGGTAACGTGCCTAACGCACCCAGCGGCATGGATCCCGTGAACAGGACTCAGTCATCAAGTCAGCCTCCAACGGACGCCGTCCACGCGTCCTTGGCTGTGGATTCTGCCACCGTGAGCACCAGAGCTGCCGCACCCTGCGCAGATGCCGGCCCTGGCTCACCATGCGACTCACCCGAGAGCGCCGTGGAGCTCTTGCGTACCCTTGCGCAATTCTCGCAAAGTCTCCACCGCTTTGCGCCGTTGTGCTACGGGTTCTGGCCGGCCGCATTACCATATCCAGCACATTCGGAAGTACCGGTGTTCCGCGGCTTCCAGGATGACGCCGACGTATGGGTAGCGGCCATAAATGCGCTCGGCTTGCGCCATGCCTTGCCCGAAAATAAGAAATGGCTGGTAGCCATCGACCGGCTCCGCAGTGCTGCCGAGGCATGGCACAAGTACGAAGGTGTCAACCAATGTTCCTGGATGGAATGGAGTGGCCGGCTCATTGCTGTGTTTGGCCGGATTGGCCACGACACATGCGTGTTGAACCCGAAAAATCCCGAGGACGTAGTACAGGGGGAACCTCCTCGAGGCTGCATCTGTACACTGCAGCTCGTCGGCCGGCAGCTTGGCAGACCACCTTCGCCCTCACACCGGACTCCACTTGTCCTCTACGACATTCCAGGACCCCCCGCCGAGTTTCGGTGGCCGGATCGACGTTACACCACCAGATGTCCGACATCACGCCGCACACCACCCAACGCGGTCGCTTCTAACACTACAGGTCCACGTCGGCGGCATCGGCGAGCTTACGGTTCTCGTGCAAACGGGAGCACCGCGCACAGCGCTGCATCGACGCCATGCGCCAGCCAACCTCGAACCATGGCCTGAGGCACCTCTACGTGGCCTCGGTGGTTGCGTTGCCTGTCGGTGCACTTGACCTGTATGTCCAAACCGAAGCCGGGAGCAAGTTCCTGGCCGGCGTTCCTGTCTTGGACGACCTGCCCGCTGATATGATTCTAGGGGCTGACTACCTTCTTTCTGGTGAAGTCGTCTCACCGTAGATTCCGCTGGAGTCGCCATCAGCCGCTTGACTCCTAGTACTGCCTCGGCCCAAAAGTCCCAAGTCGACAGACTACAACCGGAATTGTCTGGGGGTTCCAAAAGCGTCTCCTGTGACCAGTCGGACGCACATCGGCAGGCTTCACGGCAGTCAGTGGCCGAGGGTGCGAATGTTTCGCTCAAAAAAGCCAACACGGAGGCCATCGATGCGCCCCGAGCAGACGTAGCCGGCATCGGTCATTCCGAAAGCCTTGCGCCCCAGGTCGACGGAGCCATCATCGGCCATTCCGGCAGCCCCACGTACAGGTATGCTGACGACGGCAAGTGTTCTGTTTTGACACCTGTTATGCCTCCTGAGCGCCGCGAGCTTCAACACGAAGTGGCTGTCGCCGCCATGGAATCCGCCACTGACCGGTCGGACGGCGAGCAGCTTGACACAAGCAGCGAGATGCCTTGGGAAGACATTAAAAATTTCGGCGTGGGGCGCAGCAATGGTGGCGTTAACGTGTGCGGACGCGATACGGAGCCACCAGACGCCACGTGTTATCCCAGCTGAACCAAAGATTGCGGTGACAGCACGGCAGACGGTACTACGTCGAGTCATGACCACGCCCTGCAGCTTGTCCGAGCTTGTACGCATTCTTTGCTCTGCAAGTTTTTGCCAGACGTGCATAAAGACCAGCGCCCCAAACTGAGGCAACAGAACGGTCAGCTAAGCGTGCCGCGGCCGCAGAGGCACAGCCAAGGTCGCCCACCAGAGTGTGCGGCAGCCAAGCAAGGCAGGTCACGGCGTCCAACAGAGAGACCCCCCAGGCACAGCCAATACCGCCCGCCAGAGATGTTTTCACTTACCCGATGGCAGTTCTGGGTTCAGGGCCTGTGGGCGTGCGACGACCAATGCGGCTCAGCCAATGTCGTCCACCCGAGTTCATTTCAGAAGCTCCCCATGCCATTTCACACCGTGGCCGTGACCGTCCTCTGCGAGGCAGCCAATGCCGCCCGCCAGAGGCATTAGTTCTACCTGTGGTGGTTCATGGCCCAGGACCCCTGAAAGTGTCCATCTTTGAAGAGACGACTACCGCCAAAAAAGGGCCAATTTCAGCAGGACTGCATACACGCAGCGTGGCCGAGTGTAATGAAGACAAAGCGGTGCTCGGGCACGGGCGCATACTCGGCTAGTGAAGAACGAGAACGAAGCAGATAAAAGAACAGCCGGCCCCGCGTACGGGCGTTGTCTCTTTTGTTTCTCTTACAATATATATATATATATATATATATATATATATATATATATATATATATATATATATATATATATATATATATGGTGTGTGCTATTGAATAAACTTCAGTTGCGAGTCGGCGCTTGTGTTCGTGTGTTTCTATCGTATTTTTCGTCTAAGTTGTCGCGCCGTTCAAAATTCATGCATCCTTACCAACTCGCCCAGTTGTCAGTGCTACTGAATCAAGCTTCCGCCACAGCATTTCTTTCGACAGTGACGGTGCGCATTTGCTTTGCAGCTGTCTTCAAGCGTTCGGCAACGGCTCAGTTATACTGTGGCGCCGAGACTGGCGAGCAAGGTGTCAAGAGGACCACTCTAGAGCCGTGATGTGTTATATTCCGTGCATGGGCCAGTGGATTACCTGCTTTGGGGTAGATGTTGTGCGAGTGCTCGAAGTCTTACTACGGACGCGAGTGCTTTCACGTGTTTAGATGAAGCTCGCACGCCGCATCAGTTCAAGTGTGGTGCGAAAAGATTGACAAACAAGCGGAAATGAAACCTAATAGCCCGCTTTCCATGCACTGCATTCACCATACTCCTGAGCGGTTTCCTCTCTGCTAGATCTTCGCTACCCTAACCGAAGAACGGCGAAGCATACCTCCTCTAGGCGATCTTCTGTATCAACGGGGAAGGTACGTTCTCCTGTTTTAGATGCGAAGCATCTCATGCTCGGGGCTCTGTTCGTCCCTCCCGCGTCCCCCGTCCCGCGTCCGGCCACTTTCATGAAGTAGGGAAGCACCCATTATGCGAACCAGGACACTGTAGTAATATGAAGGCCGTCAACCACTACTACAGTCATCAGAGTCATGGCCGAGAGCACAGAGAGGCTGCTTAGCAATGGCTAGGCAGGTGGTGCCTGTCGCCCAGGTTGACCGCATTCCTTGATCTTGCTTGCATGTGTTTGGAGAAGGCTTAGTCCGTCCCTCCTTCCCGCGTCCCACACCACCACAGCGCATGCGCGTCCCCTCCCCCTCTCTCTCCTACGCTCACCCCCTTTGTCTCCTCTAGGAATCCTCTACTCTACGGAGCGGCCCCCGCGTCCCACACCCCCTACAGGGAATGCGCGTACCATCCCCTATCCTCTCCTACACTCACCCCCCCATTCTCTACTCTAGAGAGAACGTTACCTGGAGAAGGCAATGGCACAGTACAGACATACAGCCACACGCTCTTCGTGCTTGCGGGTCACTTCAACCTGGATATAACCACGAACGACTGGCTCGTCCACCACATGATAGACGTGTACTCGTTGCGACGCATTCCCGACGACAACATACAACCGACAACCATAAGGGGAACCTGCATAGACCTCATCTTCGCGAACTTCACAATGAAAACTCTTCAAAAGCACCCCTGACGCTACATTTCACCGATCACAAGGCCCTCGTCTTCAAAGCGCCCCGTGCACCGACGCAAGGAATCGCACACGTTCCCTAAATAAACACGCAACCAACACATTCTCCGTCTTCTCTTATACATTCTCATTTATCCTTTCAATAAAATTCCCGCTCAAGCTATCCATCTCTCCGCTGCTTCGCATCCACACATGCTTCCTTTTAGCGGGAGATGGGGAAGTTTTTTTCTTCACATGTACCCTCTGCTTGATCCGGTCACTATTCGAGACTGTGTAGGGAAAAGGAAAGACAATGTAATTGGGCCCAACGAGTGTGCAGTTCCTGGTACTACGCGTGATACATAGCTTCGATATACAGTGTTTATGCATGCCACAATACCCATGAACGACCAAACCCAGCTTTAGGGAATCAAGCAGGGCGTCGTGCTCTGTGAAACCTGCATGCGTGCAAAAAATGCAGGTAATGTCTTACCAAAACACAAAGAGGTGTAATAGAAATACAGCAGAGAGACGTTAGTTGATAACATTGTTTTATTTTCAAGCTTAGTAATGGCACTTCTAATAAAGCAAACACGGCAATTTGTAAAAAAAAAAAGCACATAGTATATGGACATTCGTGCGATTAGATGAAATTAGCGGAGGCTACATAACCATATGCATGTTCAGCTGCCCATGTGCCTGAGCCAATGTGGTATCAAAATAGTCAAAGCTTATGGATGGATGCAAAACTTTATTGTGAGTCCTGAGGTACACGACTCAAAGCGCAGCGGGCCGCTCCCACGTTGGGAGAGTCAGGCCAAGCCCGACCGCCGCTTCGTGTGCCCTCTGGACAGCCCACAGTTGAGCCCCGACATCGGGGCTCTTGATAGCGGATAGCCACTTGTCTTCAGTGGATTGGTCCGTGCCCCGTGACAAGGGGCAACGCCAGAGCATGCGGTCTAGGCAGCGAATTCGTTGCAGTGCCTGCAAGAGCCATTAGGATAAATATCGGGATAAATTTTATGTAATAAAGCCGGGCTGGGATACGAACCCGTCGGCAGTAACCTGAGAGTCAATGCCTGCGCTCGATTTAATTTCTTGTTAGGAAGGGGAAAGTCCTTCCTGCCGAGATAGAAGTGCTGTGTAACTTCGTTATAAGTGGTCGTTGATCTCTGTTTTCCACAACTGCGGGCCGGCGGGGGAGTTCTCCATGGTCGCGGAAAGCGAGACCTAGCGCCTTGGAGTTATTAGCTCAAGAAAAAACCTGCCTGTTCTCCGACGCGAGATATATTAATGAATGTGTGCACAAGGAGAAGAAAAGACAAATCCAGCTTTGATGGCCCATTATCTTTTTCATTATTTGTTGCCTCTTTTGTGCAGGGAGCAGGCTGCCGACAGAACACAGACCAACACTGTCTTTAAACGTACAGTACTCGAGCGATAAAAAAATCGCTTCCCACGCACTCTGGCAATCAATCTCATGCGAAGCAACCAGCGAGTAGCAGCGTATACCTAATATTTTGCTTTGAGGCAAACCTTACGAGGCGTATGGAGGTCTTTGTGTCAATGTAGTACTTGTGTGCATATCGTAGGCTGAAGAGGCAGGCCGATTACTCTGTGGTCTAAAGTGCAGCTCATGGTCTAGTGTAACGTCGGCGCTCATGTTAGAGCAGACATGTCAGTTTCATCGACAGGAAGTGCACGCTACAAGCAAATTTTATAGTTTGTGCGAGAATCGAATGCTTCATATATTTCACGTTATCGGAATGGGTCAACCAATTTTTTATAGCCTCCTCGCTAAAACAAAATTATACTTGCACAGTGATAACAGATGCAAGAATTCCGCTCTCTCTTCTTGCATCTATTACAGCCTTGCGGCATGCAGAGTACACCTTTCAGGAAGTCACTGCCCTATGCCTTCTTCACAAAGATGCCGCGTAGCTAGAAAAGAACCTCGAGCGAAGGGCTTCAGCATTGGTAGCGCTGAGAGTGTGCGTGACAACCACCTCTTCTGGTCGTGTGTGACAAAGAAAGTAACGTGATTCATTATTAATGGCGGAGCACCACAGCGTTCTCTCTACCCCTAAACTCCCTCGCCGTGTGTCAGCTACATGATCTACCGCGGAGCCCCAGCGCAGATTTATGCGCGCTGCAGACGGCAGCCGCGGTAATTGCCGTAAGACCAGAAAGAGTTTACGTGCTGGTGGTGTCACCTGCAGGCATTTGCGCGTGCACAGGCAATCACGTCGTCCTGTCGCCGTGGCGTGTTTTCCTCCAGGGTTTTTCGCGGCGTCCGCTTTACCGTCAGCTTTCAGGTGTCACCACATATTCAGTGGCTTCTTCTTCCAGTTATTATTACGCAAATAAAAGCCACCTGGGAGCATAATAAAGTCAGAGCCATGAAGTCTTTTTTATGTTATTCATCTGAAAGTGTCAAAGTTTCGCAAGATGCGTAGGCGTTGCTGTCAAGCCTCCTTTAAGCGTGTATAGATTCACAAGTGGGTTAAGGTAAAGAACAGGGACTAGCTTATTCAAAGACTCGCAGTACCGTCAATGTTAAGATGCCGCTTGGTACACTCGGGAAAGCAGGAAATGAAGAAAAGTAAAATCATGAATACAGACACACACTATTACTGGAACTCGTGCGCAGTGAAAAAGAACTAGAAAACTTTGGTGACAGCGAGGATGAAGTTCCTGTTGGCACGAAATGAAGTGGCTTTGATTGGACTTTTATTAAGGGGGTGTGATGACATGCAGTACGTTGTCTTTGTTTTCGTTCTGTTTATTTCCTGCACCGTGCCACCTGCAGAAATTTTTTATAGCACGGTTAGACATCTGTTACTCAAAGCACAATTATAAGGTGCTGTGTAGCTTTATCGTCCGATTCACTCCATAACTGTAACGATTGCGTGTGTACTTTACTGTCCCAGCCAAAAGAAATATCTTTGCTTCACACTTTAGGAATTAAACATTGTTGCAACCGCAGTGAAGTTGTGCCAAAATATCACCGCAAGTAGTGTGTGGGTCATGTTCGTTTAGCATGATAGCAAGTTCACGGAACCAAGCCGTATGACATGCGACATCGCATATGAAAACATTTTAACGCGAGAACGTTAAAGAGCTCGTTTCGCAGAAATTCCGGCGTCGGCGGCGGCGTCGGTGTCGGTGTCGGCGGCGGCGTCGTTGGTTGTGAGCGAAAAATCATCATCTTTCCGTGACCCAAAAATCGACAAAGATGCAAATAAACTAAATAATAAAAATTTCCGGGTCCAAATGAGGATCGAACCCAGGTCGTCTGCCGGCAAGCTGGTATTCTACCACACAGCCACGCTTCTGCTTGGGATTGCATATAAAATAACATCCTCTGCATGGAATAGCAGTGAAAATGACTTTCATGCTTTGCAAACACGCGCGTCCTGTATACAGGCGTCACACTACAACATGTAATATAGCTGTAATATTGCGCGGTACAAGCGTACATTACCATCGGGCGTCAGAAGATGTGAATATCATAACGACATTGTGGTTCAAAGCCGTGTACCCATCACAAAAGGCACACACGTTACTGCGCGTATTCCCTTACGACCACGTAGCGGGTGCATAGCAAATTCGAAAACATTTCCCGCATTTCCCGCGCATAATTGCTCGTGGTTTAAAGCATTCGACCCATTACATAGTGTGCACTAAGTGATTGAAGTACGCACTAGGGACGGGATATCGCTATCGCGTTCAACTCTTAAAGGCGAAGCTTAAGGGTCCCCCATTTTTTTTATTTCTCCTTCATTTGACAATTCTCTAGAATGGTTACGTGGCTTTGTATCTCCAACAGATATGACTTAGTGTATATTCGTTGTAAACGGCGATACATTTATAAAAACATCGTCGATCCCTTCGTCAAAGAAATTGTCATAACACGAAAGAGAAACGTGTCTTTACAAAAGTAGTTCAATGTTCATCGGACATTGATGAATGGGGAACTTGCATAATGTATGTTGCTGTTTGGCGGCTATAGCACTGTTTGATCTGGACACATATCCATCCCGACGTCTAATCTAAATGGTCATTCTTAAGCCTTTGTGGTAGCTGAAGTAATTACCATCAACGCGGGCACAGCGTATTGTAAATCCCGCACAAAGACGACATACAAGCACATAATAAGTAGAACTCGATGTGCGCTCATAGAAAGCGTCGTCTTTTGAGGCGAAAAACGGCAAAGTGTGCGTTCTCCAGCAACTGGGTAACGTACATTTCTGCTCATACATACACTACCACACAGCGTTTCAGGAACGCGAGAGGCAGAGCTTGCAGCCTGAGCCGTGAACTCGCCAAGGCGTTCCGCGGCCCGCTGGCGTGTGTCTTACTGCAAGAAAGCATTTAAACTGTATTGATACGACATGGAGTGGAAATAGGGGAAATAGCATCCGACTGGTTGAGACTACCGGAGGGCGGCCTGCCGGTGCTAGTTAGTGCAGTACTTCACTCACCTCTCTAAGACGGCAACATCGCCCCGTGTCAAGCAGGGTCACTGTGAAAGGAATATTAAGTGAGAGCGCAGTGGGTCGATGACTCGGCTGGTATCGTTGACTGATAGATCGGGGGTTCGATACCTAAGTCATCGAAATCAATGAAACAGTTTCTTTTGGTTTTGTGTCATCGGTTCGTACCTATTATACCGACGTGACATCCGTGACGGAAATGATGTGAGTGAAGTCTCGATGGACCCCGGCATGAACACTTTCGTGCTAACAAAAAATATATCGGCAGGCTTCATGTACTGTGGAAATCGAATTCATGAGCAGTGCGTTAAGTGTCGAGCTGTGAACGTTGTTAGTTCGCAGCTCGAATTTTAGGGGCGAAGCTCCTTAGGGTGTGGGTCTGTCCCTCCCCTGTAGTAGTAGTAGTAGTAGTTGTAGTGGTAGGTAGCCACGTATAGTGGAATGTACCCACCCCACGTGATAAAGATGACGATGACGCAGTATAGTGGAATGTACCCACTACACGTGATAACGATGACGATGACGCAGTATAGTAGAATGTACCCACTACACGTGATAACGATGAAGATGACGCAGTATAGTGGAATGCACCCACCACACGTGATAACGATGAAGTATAAGCGCGTTCCAGTATAGTTGAATGTACCCACTACACGTGATAACGATGACGATGACGCTGATGACCATGAAGTATAAGCGTGTTCCAGACCACACATTCTCTTTCTGCCATGGGTGAAAACGATCGAGCTTCGCCCACTCATCACCTTTCACTTCGTGCATATGGCGTGATTTTTTTATGATAGGCAAGCATTGACAGGTGGGTCGACATCTCCGTGTTAACTCAGTAGCTTTGCGCATAAGGTGGGCTTGCCAGGCACGTTGACTACAACGGCGGGTAGAGGGTAGCTTATGGTCCGACGTCACTGACGATGCAGGCAAGATCACACTTGCTTCGCAAGGAAGTGCACACTGCGGTGCGACGATCTGCATATTATAAGTAGCGGTTCTAGGCATGTACGAGCAACGCTTCACGATATTTTTTCTGAGTCACATGGGCACATGTGTAAAGCCTATCATATTGTTACGGGAAAGACAGTCTCCGGGGACACAGACTTGATGGAATACGCACATATATGAGGAGCTTTTTTTCGAAATAGGCTAAATCCAAAACCGAAACTAGCACAACAAAGGCTCCGTTGGCACGTACATACTCTCAACTTTCCTCTAAAGCAATAATAATAAATTAATAATAATTGTTATTAACTTATTATTACTGCGTTAGAGGAAAGTTGAGAGTATTTACGTGCCAACGGAGCCTTTGTTGTGCTAGTTTCGGTTTTGGATTTAGCCCATTTCGAAAAAAGCTCCTCATATGTATTTACAACTGGTTAGGCAAGCGCTGCCAATCGAAGAGCTCGCGCCAGACTATCCTTTGTCGTCCTTCCCTTCGTCTTGTTGTTCTTGATGCCACTGGTACGTAGCATGAGCCCCGGCGGCAGAAGCACCGTCTCGGAGCTTTAGAGGTCGTTTCCAGAAGCAGTGTTGTAGGGCTTCAGCCGTGAGACGTGAACAAGATCACTCGGCCGAAGAACAGATGACTATGGACAGATGGGCGCAATCTCATAGGTGACGGGTGTTACTTGCCGCAGTACACGGTAAGATCCCGTGTAACGAGACAGGAGTTTTTCAGACAGGCCGACCCGACGATTAGGGGACCAAAGTAGCACAAGGGTTCCGGGAACGAAATGTGCGTCTCGATGTGAGGCATTGTACCGTCGTCGTTGGTTGCTCTGCGGCGCCGTAAAGCGTGCGCGGGCGAGCTGACGGGCATGGTCGGCACGCGCGATAGCGTCGCGAGCGTACTCGCTGGTGGACGAGGTATGGGATGTGATGATTGTGTCCAGCGGTAAAGTCGGCTCTCTTCCGTACAACAGATAGAAAGGTGAAAAGCTGCAAAGGTGAAAAGCCTGCTGTGTCGTGACGCGATGAATTGTACGCAAAAGTTGCGTAGGGTAGGGCAAGATCCCAATCTCGGTGGTCCGGCGACACATACATAGCGAGCATATCCGTAAGAGTGCGATTAAAGCGTTCCGTGAGGCCGTTAGTTTGAGGGTGGTAAGAAGTGGTCAATTTGTGCTGCGTGGAACAGGAGCTAAGGATGTCGGCGATGACTTGAGAAAGAAATGTACGGCCACGGTCTGTGAGCAGCTGTCGTGGGGCACCGTGAACCAATATAACGTCCCGTAACAGAAAGTCAGCAACGTCGGTTGGCAACTCGTCGGTAGAGCTCGCGTAATAGCGTAGCGTGTAGCGTAATCAGTAGCCACGGCTATCCACTTGTTTCCCAATGTTGATGTGGGAAAAGGACCAAGCAGGTCTAACCCAATACGGTAAAATGGTGCCGTGGGTATGTCGATGGGGTGAAGATGACCAGCGAGCAGCAGGGATGGTGTTTTGCGACGCTGACATAACTCACACATGGCGACGTATCGGCGTACCGAGCGAGCGAGACCTGGCCAGTAGAAACAGCGTGCGAGATACGCCAAGGTGTCCAGCTGTGGGCGCGTCGTGAAGTTCAGAGAGGACACTGCGCCGTAAATCTTTAGGCACGACAATAAGAAGGTGAGGCCCATCAGGTCGGAAATTGCGGCGGTATAGGACGCCCCCCTTGAAAGACAAAGTGACGGACGGAGGCGTCGGTTGGGGAAGATTCCGTACGGCTGATGATGTCAATCAGCAGTGAATCCCGCTTCTATTCCTCCCCAATGTAAAGGAAGTCGGACACTGACAGATAGAGTGCTCCGTGGTCGCGTCGGTGTAATCAGAATCGTCGACAGGGTAACGGGAAAGGCAATCGGCATCACGGTGCAGGCGGCCAGATTTGTAGACTACCGAGTTGGAAAATTCTCGCAGGCGCAAAGACCAGCGATCAAGGCGCCCTGAGAGATTTTCAAGAGAGTTCAGCCAGCAGAGCGCGTGGTGGTCGGTTACTAACGAAAATGGGCGTCCGTATAGGTAAGGCCTGAATTTCGCCACCGCCCAAACGAGGGCCAAGCACTTACGCTCTGTGATTAAGTAATTGCGTTCAGGGGCAGATAGGAGGCGGCTGTCGTATGCGATAACGCAGTCATGGCCACGTTGTTGTTGAGCTAGCACTGCACCAATGCCATGTCCACTTGCATCTGTACGGATCTCCGTAGGGGCAGCTGGGTCAAAGTGTGCCAGAATCGGAGGAGTAGTGAGGAGCGCGATGAGATTCGAGAACGCAGAAGCCTCTTCTGAGCCCCATGAAAACGGGACGTCTTGCTTGAGGAGCTGCGTAAGAGGTCTCGCTATGTCCGCAAAATTTTTCACGAAGTGTCGGAAGTACGAACATAGTCCGATAAAGCTGCGTACATCCTTCGCAGATCGTGGCACAGGAAAGTTTTTGACTGCGCTGATTTTCGCCGGGTCTGGTTGTACAGTGTTAGCGCCGACTAAATGGCCAAGTACTGCGTTTTGGTGGCGGCCAAAGTGACATTTGGACGAGTTCAGCTGCAGGCAAGCGCGACGGAAGATGTCTAAGACGGCTGCAAGGCGCTCTATGTGGGTTTCAAATGTTGGTGAAAAAACGACGACGTCGTCCAAGTAGCACAAACAGGTGGGCCATTTAAAGCCTCTGAGCAGGGAGTCCATCATTCGTTCGAAGGTGGCTGGAGCGTTACAAAGGCCGAAGGGCATGACCTTGAATTGATATAGGACATCGGGGGTGATGAATGCCGCCTTTTCACGATCCATTTCATTCACCTCAATCTGCCAGTACCCGGAACGGAGGTCTAAGGAGGAGAAATAGCGGGCACCATAGAGGCAATCAAGGGCATCATCTAGGGTACACGCCTTTTTTGGTAATTCGGTTTAGGTGTCGATAATCGACACAAAAACGCCATGTGCCGTCCTTCTTGCGGACTAGCACGACAGGAGATGCCCAAGGACTGCTGGATGGCTCAATGATGTGCTTGGTGAGCATTTTATCGACCTCACTTTGGATACTTTGACGCTCAGTCGCCGACACGCGATATGGACGCCTATGAATAGGAGGCTCATCACCAGTGTTTATACGATGGGTCACACCAGTAGCTTTCCCCAATGGACGGCCGCTGAGGTAAAAAAAAATCACGCCATATCCACGAAGTGAATGATGATGAGTGGGCGAAGCTCGATCGTTTTCATCCATGGCAGAAAGAGAATGTGTGGTCTGGAACGCGCTTATAGTTCATGGTCATCAGCGTCATCGTCATCGTTATCACGTGTAGTGGGTACATTCCACTATACTGGAACGCGCTTATACTTGATCGTTATCACGTGTAGTGGGTACATACCACTATACTGCGTCATCGTCATTTTTATCACGTGGAGTGGGTACATTCCACTATACGTGGCTATCTACCTACCTACCTACCTACCTACCTACTACTACTACTACTACTACTACTACTACTACTACTACTACTACTACTACTACGGAGGGACAGACCCACACCCTGAGGAGCTTCGCCCCTAAAATGTCGATGTAGGACAGCAGAACGCGGTGGAGCTGGTCAGTCTGCTGCGGTGTTAAATTAGAAGCAATCATCGACCTAATTGCGCTATCAGGGCAAGTATTGGATTGGGGCTGGGCATATTGGTCGGAAGGAGCGGCCACCGTGAAAGCATCCACTGCGTTGTCTTCTAAAGTAGAAAGTAGTGCCAAAGCGATGCCTTATGGCAGCAATAGACGCCGGCAAAAAGCTCTGTGTTTCTAATAAAGAGCCTCTCTCTCTTGAGGTGTCCAACTAAAATTGACAACTGGAAGGCACGTGGAGTTCCCTGCGACAGAAAGAACGGTGTGTGGTAACGTAATGCCGCGGCTGATGAGGACATCGTTGATAGGAGTGAGTACGTAGTCACCGTCGGGAACTGGTGGTGATGGTACGAACTCGACGTAGCTCAGTGTTTGGGTTGGAAGGCGAGCATATCCGGCAGTGCAGAGGTGATTCGGCCGTGGTTCAGCAGGGTCTGTTATGGGCAAGTGGAGACGGAGCGTACTGGCCGAAGAGTCAATGAGGTCAGAATGTGCGGTCAAGAAGTCGAGGCCTAGGATTACGTCATGGGGGGCATTTTTCAAGAACGGCGAAGAGAACGACTGTGTGGCGATCAGCGATGCTTACATGAGCGGAGCACATCCCAACGACAGATGCTGTTCCGCCGTGGGCAACACGGCCGAACTTAGTCGTCGCAGGCGTGAGAACTTTCTTGAGCTTGCGGCGAAAATCAGTAGTCATTACAGAAAGTTGAGCCCCAGTGTCGACAAGAGCAGTCACCTGCACACCGTCGATTTGTACGTCGATAAGGTTCCGTTTCGTCGGTATGGTCAATAGAGGATTTTCAGTCGGTCCCATTGATGCAGCGCCACCTCCAGGGGCTGCAACATTTAGTTTTCCATCGGGGAACGTCGTGGGAAGGCGGGGGAAGGTGGTCGGCGGGGCTGTGGAGGACGATGCTGGCGACGTTGAGGTGATGGAGAGCGGGAGTAGCCGGGATCACTCACAGGTTCCTGATGGGCAAGATGGTCGGGGCTGGTCTCATGACGACAAACGGGTCGGGCATTAAAGGAGCGCTGGAACGTTTGTGCAGTAGGACCCCAACGACTTCTGCAATGGCGAGAAATGTGCCCAATACGGTGACAAGAGAAGCATATCGGCTTGTCATCATGTCTTCACCATGCGGACGGATTGGGGAACGTTGATGGGGGCCCGAACGGGAATGGATGAGCAGTCGTGAAGTGTGGCTGGTAGTCGGTACGGGAAGGCGTCTAAATGGAGCAGATACCCATGCTGGCGATTTCCTGTCGTACGACTGCTTGAATTAGGGGCAAGGGAAGTGAAGGAGGTGAATCAGGGGACGTTGGTGCCACTAAGCAGGGGCGGCCGCTTCAAGTTCACGCCGAACCAGTCGTGTTAAGTTGTCGTAGGCGGCTGGCGGACGATATGTGTCGAGGCAAGATGACGTCGCTGCTGTATTCGGAAGGCGCTGCAACTGATGTGCGATGCGCCTCCTTTTAGCTTGTTCCAGGTGGCGACATTCCTGAATTATCGAGTCCACAGAAGAAACGTTACCGAACACCAGCAAGTTAAACGCGTCATCGGCAATACCCTTGAGGATGTGTGCAACTTTCTCTGGCTCGGACATGTTTTTTGTCGACTTTGTGGCAGAGTGCTAAGACATCCTGAATGTAGCTGATGTAGGACTCGGTGGAAGTCTGCGCGCGAGTTGTCAATTCATTCTGCGCGGCTTGTCGACGACCAAAAGAGTTTCCAAAAATTACACCATCTCCCGCTAAAGGTAACCATGTGTAGATGCGAAGCAGCGCGCGCTAACGCTTACACTGGCGGCGGCGTTGACGCTGGCGCTCATCGCGGCGTTGCGCAGGAGAGAAATCTGGGGAGGCACAATCACACAGTGATGGACCGGTGTTTCCTACTGGAACATGCCAATCGCTGCTAATGGGCAATGAGAGACAGAAGACTCCGATTGGACACAGAGACCCGCAGTCCGCTTTTAGTTAACGCGCACGCTGCGAATTTTTATTGTTCAACAACGCACAGGAGAAATCTCCCACCGGCACCACCTTGCAGGTCAAGATTCAGTTCCATATATACGGGGTGGCCAGTGACCGGTCGGGCAGCGCGAGCAGTCGGTTTTTTCAATCAAGAAACTCGCTAGCAGACGCTGCCTGCGTCGGCGTTGCGAGGCGAGGGGGGAGGGGACACGCATGCGCAATGGGGGTGTAAACGCCGCGGGAGGGATGCCTAGAGGAGAGAGGGGGGGAGCGTAGGAGAGGAGAGAGAGAGAGGGGGTGAGGACGTGCATGCGCAGTGGGAGTGTGGCAGCCGCGGAGAGGGATTCCTAGAGGAGAGAGAGGGGGAAGCGTAGGAGAGGAGAGAGGGGGGAGGGGGACGCGCATGCGCAATGGGTGTGTGAACGCCGCGGGAGGGATGCCTAGAGGAGAGAGAGGGGGAGCGTAGGAGAGGAGGTGCGTGGAGAGGGTCTGCTCATGCGCTGTCAGGGTGGTCACGCCGCACTCCACCACCACCACCACCAGCACCGGATTGAACTTCGCCATAAGATGCTTCACATCTAAAAGCTCACGGATCTTGTCCTTGAAGCTGTCCCAGCTTGTAATATCATGCTCGTGGGTGTCAAACCAAACACGAGGGGTTCCGTCGAGGTAGAATATGACATTTGCGAGCATGAGTGTGGGGTCCCACCTGTAACTGGCGCTGACGCGTTCGTACAGACGCAGCCATTGGTCAACGTCGGAACCTTCGACGCCCGAGAACACGCCAGGGTCCTTCAGGACAGGAAGCGTGACGAAAGTTGTTTGGGCCGGTGGGTTGGTAGGCAGGGAGGGAGGCGTGACAACCGGAGTGGATGGAGTCGAGTCCTGCGAGGTCATCTTGAAAGCCGCGAGCGAGCGCCCGCTGCGGAGTTCCATGGCGAGGACGGGGATCGCACAGCTCCACCAAATATGTTACGGGAAAGACAGACTCCGGGGACACATAGTTGAGGGAATACGCATATATGTATTTACAGCTGGTTAGGCAAGCTTGTTTGTTTGTTTGTCACCTACGAGAACCTGGCTCATACCCGCAAGGGGGGATTGGCCACACTGACTGTTATTAAGGGAAAAATAAAGGCTGTGCGACGTGAAAAAAAAAAACAAGAGGATAAAATGCAATGTAAATGAAAAGTCAGAGAGGTAACAGGATTATAAAAAATCTATAAATAAAGATAGGAAATAAGAATTTTTTTTTCCATCGGTCGGCAACACTAGCAGCGTAACCTTGCGGTTGCTTGTAAGAACTTATGTAGCATAGTAAGAACAGCACTGCGGCTTGTGCCAAACTGCCCGGCTCCAAATGATAATAGGTTGGAGGTAGTCAATGTTAACCTCAGTTTACTCGTAGGAATTTCAAGAAATATTCGGCGGAGTCAGGCGAAACGACGGCATGAGAGAAGAAAGTGTTGTATTGTTTACACAGAGGTTAGTTACACAGAGGTTAGTTAATGAGAAGCCGGATTTGTGAAGGTAATAATTTAGCCGGGGAACTCTACATCGAAAGCTAGTGAGGGTCACTTCGCATTGACGTGAAAGGCATTTAGTGGTCTTCCATGAAAATTGCAAGTGCTTGTACTCATCAGATTGTATGAGAGTTGTTTGACTGTTTTTTAAAAATAACAAGCGCTTGAATCTTTCTCTTGTAATGAGAGGAAAATGGGGAACCATATTAAGAACCGGGCCATTTAAAGAGACCGTAGCGAGCGAGTCAGCTGCTTCATTTAGAAAAATTCCAGCATGCCCGGGGACCCACAAGAACCGAACTTCTGATAGGCTACGTGGAACAAGAGTAAAAAAAATATCCTGTGAAGATGTGATTGCTTGGCGGACGTTAAATGAACACAAACGAATAATGCATCGGTAATAATAATAACTTTTGATTGCTGGGAATTTAGTTTTCTAATTGCCAAACTGCTGGTCAGAAATTCTGCTAGAAATATTGGGGTGAAATCGGGCAGTCGCAGCGCAAAAGACCAATTAAGCTGATGAGAAAAGATGCCGACTCCGGCCTTTCTGAAGATTCTGCGTTGCGTCCGTAGAAATAACCAAGTGGCCAGGAAATTGACCGAGATGATCCTGTAGAAGGCCTTCGAGAAAACGCTTTGGAAGTAACTTAGTATTTTTGGGGAAAATGTCATCGAAAACTAAATTAAGCTGCAATGAACACTGGTTTTGGGAAGTTAGGTTCGTCAGGGAAACGCGTAGGTCCGATAGCAGAGACTCAACAAAAATGACTTGTGGCCTTCGGAAACGTCGCCACGGGTGCATAAAGAAAGAATCAGGAGATGTGCTTCCAATCGAAGAGCTCTCGCCAGACTATCTTTTGTCGTCCTTCTCTTCGTCTTGTTGTTCTTGATGCCACTGGTACGTAGCAATATTGTTAAAAAAGCTGATAGCCAACACTCCCAGCCCAAAACGGAGTTGACGTTTCTAAGTTGGAAGCATTTTCGTCGCTCTGTTGCAGAACACTTGACTGCCACGCAGAAAAAGTGAATTTATTTGCTTGGATTTCTCTCTCATCGACAACGCCACCGACTTCGGCACAGAATTTTTAGCGATGAGCGCTCTTGAAAGCCGTCGCTTTCAGGTTTCCAAAGTGTTTTCTCGCTGACACTAGTATTGAAACTAAATTATCTGTGGCGCATACGACCGGCCGTGGTATACGGGTGTGTGCCACACGTTACAGGTGGAAATGGTTTCGAGCTGTACGCAACAGAAGAGTGGAGTTCTTCATGTAACGACCTCCACATTGTGTTTGTCAGTCACTCATGTCCTCCTATGCAAATTTCCGTAACTACTGTAAAAGCTCGCTGATTCCACCTTCGTTAATTCGGAAGATTGGATAATTCGAGCATGTTCTCTGGTCCCGGCCAGCGTGCGCATTCTTCAATGGCATCAAACTCTTGTTAACACAGTGATTTTAGCGCTAAAAAGGCGAACACATGTGAGAGACACGACAGGCGCTACTGATATCGAAAAAGCTAATCTCGTTCCTATACAGGTACATGAACGTGTCACTAACACAGTTAGTTCCTTTTAACACGAAAGTGTTTTATGCCGGGGTCCACCAAGACTTCAGTGACGTATTTCCGTCACGGAAGTGACGTCTAAAAATGTACACGATCAGATGGCAAAAAAAGTTCCCTGAACGGGAGTCGAACGAGCACTGGGTCCGCGCCAGCAGCAGCCGGGCACGCTATCCACTGCGCCACGGTCACACAAATTGAAAGCTATAGAAACGCGCTGTTCATATCTAACACTTTGCTCTTGCAATGCTCTTGGTCGGTGGGGTGGTAATTCATCAAGACTGTGACTTCCACGATTAGCTCCTTCAACGCGTCGTTGCTACGCGTCCGTACCAGTCGGCTCGTTGTCAAGAGGAAAAGTACAGTTTTGTAGTCGCCTCAAGAAGCCGCCAGGTGGCCAGCTTAGCCAAATGTTTGCTAAGCATTCATCCATACCAAGAATAGCTATGAGACGCGTACCTGCGTAGCATGGCTGTAACACCGCGATCGCCGCTTTCGCTCACCCCGAGAAAAATCACGGCCGGCCACTACGGGCGACACGACGCGCGTAGCGTTTCTCTCCACTCAGGCCGTGGTGTTCCGTAAATAATTAACATGGCGGGAGTAGGCGACCTTAGCTCAAGTTCTGCGGACAATCAGC
Organism: Rhipicephalus appendiculatus; assembly: GCA_030522465.1. Lineage (NCBI taxonomy): Eukaryota > Metazoa > Arthropoda > Arachnida > Ixodida > Ixodidae > Rhipicephalus > Rhipicephalus appendiculatus. Next base: position 24,795 of record JALIZH010015255.1, read on the forward strand.
GACGCTCTTCTGGCTCTCACACCGCTTTCTCTGGTTCTGCTCTCGCCGTTAACTACAACAGCTACCACAAAGGTCTGTTTAGTTATTGAGCGTGGACGTTTGTCGTCGGGATGGAGATGTACCGCCAAGCATCAACGTGGGTGCATCCACGTCAAAGGGTGCTATATCTGTAGCGCTCTTATATCAGTGCACAGTAAGCATTCAAGTGGTTCGGTAAGGACACGTTTCACTTCCGTGTTATACCGATTCCTATGACGGAGGGATCAACCATGTTTTTTCTTTATATGGTACGCCTCCCAAAGTTCATGGGCTGATTTGTTTCGGCTTCATCCTAGAACATTGGCCTCACAAAATATCGGCTCACACATGCCTTTTCGGCAGTGGGACGAAAGATTGACACCGTCTACTTTCTTTAGATTTTGCCCATGCTCCCTTAGGTGATTTCGTGACGCCAAGATTCTAGAAAGAAGCCTCGTGTTTTGTGTTATCTCTACTCGTCCCATTTCCGCGCAGCATCATAAAATGCCTACTGGAAATACAATTGCGCAGTGCCCACTGAGCCCTAATTCTTCCTTTCGCTGCTGAGCGAAGTGCCCACTACTCGTCCGATAGGCAACACGC
>JALIZH010015256.1:0-45990 GCA_030522465.1 Rhipicephalus appendiculatus
AGCCAACAGAGATCAGTGGCACCCAATGTTTTGGACATGCTTGAAAATTCTGTCGCTTTTACGGGACCTACACAAGCCTTATAGAGCCAATGCAAGACAACATCTGAAGTATTGGACGCTGAAAATCTTCCAAGTATTTGCTTTTTTACTCAAATTGAATTAACAGGAGCGTTCGCCGCTACCATGCCGTAGAGCGTTTTGAAAGTCGGCTTTGCCGTAATGCCACAGTGCTGTGCGGCAAAGCATACCGCAAGTCCGAAGGCGTGCCGAGGGATGTTGGGGTGCTGGGCACTGTAGCTTGAATTTCTCATTCTCTTCTTTCTTCTCAAGGATTTCGCGTTCCATTACCGTTCGGCACGGGCACCCACCAGCCACAATTCATTGTTATAACCAATGCGGCATTCGTGCACTTCTGTAAGCTGGTTATTTCACAATAGAAAGCATACAAACGTTGCTGGTGCAGCAGCTTCTCATTGTGATAGCTAATATATTGTTAAAACCGGTATCGTTATAAGTGGGTTCGACTGTATTACAGAGATAAAAGAGGGTTGTTTTACCAGCTACTGAAACATAAAAGGGTTGCGTCTCACCGCAAACGTTATCGTAGATCACAGTGGTGTGAGTGTGGCCCGAGGACTCATCCAACCTGCAGAACTGCTGCAGTTCCTCAAAAGCTGCATATAAGAACCACACACAGAGAAAAAAAAGTTGCGAAATAATTTCTAGGGTTTTTACAAGGCAGAACATGATTATGAGAGGTGCCGCGTTATAGAGGCCATGTCACGCTACGGCGCACGCTTACCGTTTGCTTTAATGGCAAAGTAGGACTCCAAAAACCAGTTGGCAAGGTTCATCCTGCGTGCAAGAAAACTTCGGAGTCCTACTGTGGAGAATGGCTGAACCGCCTTCAGCTTGAGGATCTATATAAAGCAACTCGGAGCGCCCGCCATGGCGATGCGAAGAGCGCAGGAATCGGGCGGTGGAGGGTGCTCACGCATGCGCAGGCGCTCGACAACGGAGTGTTGAACCGCCTCGTCTGCTACCATAGGAGGAGAGTACGGGGGGAGGGGGGGCTCGGGGCTTGCCCCCCCGGACGGCTTCAGGGGGCAGCCCCCCCCCGGCGCCTGCCCGGGATATTTTTTAAGAGCTTGGCTTAGGTCCCCGTCCACTGACAACGAGCGTTTCGCCTCCTGTCTGGCAGCTATTTATCTCACAGGGGGCTGTTTATACCCGCTTTTTCATTTCAGGCTTTTAAAATTCCGGTCATGGACCAGCGACAAGTGAATTCCCCGCAAATAGATTTGTATGTGCAGAATATGTTGTGTTAACAGACAACTCAGGCGACGTCTTAGTGTTCTATAGTGGTAGAAAATTGTATTTTCTACCACCTGAGAACTATTTTTGGCCATCACAAATTGAAGATTAAAGCTTCCTGTACCAGCATTAGGCCACTGTCTTACGTGCGGTGCGTGTTTTAACAAAGTAATGCATGTCAATAAAGAAAATCGGCGGGTCGCACTCATTGTGGGAATCGATTTTATGTGATGCAGTCACCAAGCAGCAGCCTATACGGCATTTTTCGCTTTGAGCCAAGCGTTGCGAGGAGGATCGATGTTTTTGTGTGAAAAATAAATCGGGAGTCATCACAAGAGATATTCATACTGACATCGCGGTGTGGGCGCCAGAGAGAATAAGGTGGTATTAAAGTCGTTAATTATATTGTTTAATTGAGGAGGCGGACATGCTCTCTCTCTCTCAATATATATATATATATATATATATATATATATATATATATATATATATATATATATATATATGAAGTGACAGGGAGAACAATGTAGAAGATGAGCAAGCTGGGCCCCGCCCCCTCCGGCAAAATGAAAACTCTCCGCCTATGTCTGCTACTACGGCGCACGATTGCCGCATTTTTCTGCAAGCGTGATACTCACAGGGACAGTGTGCGCGGATTTCATCGCTCCTGCTAGAACTGAGCCGATAATCTGTACTAAACGTTGCACGACGCGAACCTGTGAGCCTTCACTCTCAAAAGTGGGGGTTCTACAATCTCTTTTGGACAGCATGCTTCATTTGTTCGTCATAAAGGCCACGGTACTCAGAGCGTACGCGTATATTTTTTCACATCGTCTACTACCGTGATACGCAGTGCCAAGAAAGAGGCACCAAACTGTTCTCACAGAAAGCGCGGTATCCGAGCGCTGCCGCAGGGTGTAACCAGATTCCCAACAATGCGGGTGGCACACACCACCGTAGCAGACGACGCTGTACAACACTACACATTCGACCGTTTGCGCCTGCGCGAGTTGCTGTCGGTGCACGACTGCAGCGCCCGCTGCATCGCGATGCCATGCGCTCCGAGATTTCCCCCAAGCGCAATGCAGGCTGTGCGTACTGCACCTGAACACTACGAATCTGTCACCTGGGTAGACTGAACCCGTTCCACGTTCCTGAGGTTCGACTCTCCACTTGAACCTTGCACCAGAGCGGAGCACTCAAGTGCAGCTTAAGGGCTTAAACGAACGAGTTACGAGCGGCCGATGAATACACTTTGACAAGCGAACACACTGGATTGGCTAACTCAATAAGCGACGTTAATCATGCACTGACAAACATGCATTCAACTGAATGGAGACCACCGTGGAGACAATGTTAAAAAGTAAATAGGCGCCCTCGTTCATTGGTGTGCACATTTTCACTTTACAAATTAATTCAGTAATTTCTTCTACTCCTCTTCATATTTGAGTGACGTTTTTTATAATTAACAAAATTTTCAAGATTGGGAAAATTTAACAGTTGTTCCGTGTACGAATACAACCGATGCGCGAAGCTCGATCCTTAGAAATGGGACGCACGCGGCGTTTCATTGTCCAGGCAACGGACCAACCACTGGGCGGACGACAGGGTGAAGCGATGGTTTCGCGCGTTCGCCGGTTTGAGGGGGAGAGGGCACAGTAGAAGAAAGAGGGAGAGGGAGACTAATCTGCCTGCGTTTCGCATGCGTTCGTATTCTCGCACTTTGCGCATCGTGCAGACGCCATCCGTGTTCCAGCGCTCATAAAGCTCATTTATCCTCCCGCGTGAGGGGAGACGCCACAGCTGGCACCGTGCCAGGGAGCTTCAACGGCGACGGCAAGGAGCCGGCCTAAGGGAGCTTCGCTCCTAATAACCGTACGCCTCTTATGGGCTTCTTCGCGAAACCGCCCCGTTTTCTTAGGGCTTCTTTTGGGGTGATTGTTTGCTCGTCAGCTTGGCAGCGTCTGGCAACTCTGCCAAAGGGCCTCAGTACAAGCAACTTCGCTCGACCTTAGCAATAAATTCACTGCATTTTCAAATTTCATTCCCGAATATACGTGCTGTGTGGAATTTAGAACCTCACTTTGCTCGTTACTGTATAGGCACACCTTTGTCCGCCACATCAGATGGACTTCCACAGAAGTTGAAAGAGGAGGGGAGGCTGAGGAAATAGCATCTTTGTCTTTCATGTGCGAAGTGTTGTCGTCAACACTTTGGTTGCACCAAATCATGTGCATAAAGAAAATTCGGCCTCTGTATTCCCTCATTCTTGATGAGAGAACTATGAAACACCACCCCACCTCCACTTCATCAACGTAGCCAAAAGAAACACTTTCATGTTGATCCCGGTGAAGCGCTAGAAAAACATATGCATGAACATATACCAAAACTCCCAACTGGCACTCACTTTCATATTGCTATCTCATAAGAATATGTTTAGGAATCCCCTTGAGCTTTTTTTCTGCCATTTCGCTTTCTAGTATTCGAAAAATATTCCAGAAATATTCCAGGAATATGCGAAAAATGTTACATTCGATTCTCACTCATACTTCAATATTCGAATTCGCTTCGCACCCAAAATTTTGCTATTTGCACAGCTCTAAAAATCAGTTATGCGAAGTAAAAGCAAGTCAGAGAAGTGGTGAAATTTAGTATACAATGCCCTAAGAAAAAAAGAACGTTATAATATCTCTAACGAATAAAATGTCAGGAAAAGAGAAATCGTACCGATACTCAATGAGCAATAAATTTGATAAGTAATTAGAGCAGTATGTGTTGACACATTCTTCTAAGATACGCGCTCATTGCTTTATCGTAATCAGAAGGTGGTCTACATGTTTTCATGGGAGCGCGCTTACATACAGTCTTAAGAAACTTGATAACAAAAAATTACACCATCTCCCGCTAAAGGGAACCATGTGTAGATGTGAAGCAGCGGGCGCTAACGCTTACACTGGCGGCGGCGTTGACGGTGGCGCTCATCGCAGCGTTGCGCAGGAGAGAAAACTGGGGAGGCGCAAAGCACGCAGTGACGGAGCGGTGTTTCCTACTGGAACATGCCAATCGCTGCTGATTGGCAATGAGAGACAGAAGACTCCGACTGGACACAGAGACCCGCTGTCCGCTTTTAGTTAACGCGCACGCTGCGAATTTTTATTGTTCCAACAACGCACAGGAGAAATCTCCCACCGGCGCCACCTTGCAGGTCAAGATCCAGTGCCATATATACGGGGTGGCCAGTGAACGGTTGTGCAGCGCGAGCAGTCGGGTTTTTTCAACCAAGAAACTCCCTAGCAGACGCTGCCTGCGTCGGCGTCGCGAGGCGAGAGAGGGGAGGAGCGTAGGAAAGGAGAGAGGGGGGACGCGCATGCGCAGTGGGGAGTGTGGACGCCGCGGGCAGGGATGCCTAGAGGAGAGAGGGGGGAGCGTAGGAGAGGAGAGAGAAGGGGCATGCGCAGTGGGAGTGTGGACGCCGCGGGCAGGGATGCCTAGAGGAGAGAGGGGAGCGTAGGAGGGGATAGAGGAGGGGAGGCGCATGCACAGTGAGGGTGTGCTCGCCGCGGGAAAGGATGCCTAGAGGAGAGGGAGAGGAGCTTTTAGATGCGAAGCATCTTATGCTCGGGGCTCTGTCCCCTCCCGCGTCCCCCGTCCGCCGTCCCCCCGTCCCCCGTCCCTCGTCCGGCCACTTTCATGAAGTAGGGAAGCGCCCATTATGCGAACCAGAACACTGTAGTAATATGAAGGCCGTCAACCCTAACACAGTCATAAGAGTCATGGCCAAGAACACAGAGAGGCTGCTTAGCAATGGCTAGGCAGGTGATGTCTGTCGCCCAGGTTGACCCCATTCCTTGAGTCATGGCCGAGAGCACAGAGAGGCTGCTTAGCAGTGGCTAGGCAGGTGGTGTCTGTCGCCCAGGTTGACCCCATTCCTTAATCTTGCTTGCGTGTGTTTGGAGGGGGCTTAATCCGTCCCGCGTCCCACACCACCACGGCGCATGCGCGTGCCGTTCCTCTCTCTCTCCTACGCTCACCCCCTTTCTCTCCTCTAGGAATCGTCTACTCTACGGAGCGGCCCCGCGTCCTCTCCCCCTCTCTCCTCTAGGAATACTCTACTCTAGGAAGCGGCTCCGGCGTCCCACATCCCCAGAGCGCATGCGCGTCCTCTCCCCCTCTCTCCTCTTGGAATCATCTACTATACGGAGCGTCCCACACCCCTACAGTGCATGCACGTCCCCTCTCTCTCCTCTCCTACGGTCCCCCCCCCCGTCCTTTCCTCTAGGAATCCTCTACGGAATGACAGGTGGTGTGACAGCTGCATACTCCGCTGGGGGCGCCACGGTAGTTCCGCGGTATGAAAATGACGGAGCGCGCGCGCCTCATTCTCTCTCCTGCGCAGCGCCGCGATGAGCGCCCGTACCACTGCCGTGAAATGAGAGCGGCGACTTTCCTCCCGCTCAAGCTAATTATCTCCCCGCTGCTTCGCATCCACACATGGTTCCCTTTAGCGGGAGATGGGGAATTTTTATTTTTATTTTTTTGAAAGGGTTTGCGCATGCGCAGTAAGGGTGGTCACGCGACACCACCACCACCTGATTAAGCTTCGCCATAAGATGCTTCACATCTAATATCAAAGCTGTTTAACACCACACTTCGCAAGGCAGCGATAAGTGATAGCAAATCTAAAGGCCAGATTAGTTTGCCGATAACGAGAGACGTGTATTTCTGCATTGAAGAGACGTGTGTGCGGGGGATTTTTTGGACAGGGTGTCCCTAAAATCACGGTGCACGATTTAAAAAAAAAGAGGAACGTCGATACGTGAAGGACAGCTAGTGTATATTGCTCCAATTGTACTGTAGTGGTCACAACAAAAAATTTTTCGCTAAGGAGGTTTAGATAATTAGCGCTAAGTATGTTTTTAACTCGAAAAATACTCACCTAATCATTAAAACGTCAATGACTCATATGTAGGTATTTTCAAATGACATCTAACTGGGCTAGTTTCTACAACGTCTAATTACGTGTTCGCATTTTTTTTTTTTGTTAATAAAGAAAGCCCGCCAAATCTGAGAGATGACACGTGACTAGACTGCAGCGCGTGCATCAGGAAGCAGTGCCCTCAAACAGGATCACTGAGAAATAGCAGGTTAAAGGGCCCCTAAGCCATAGAGTTTCCTAAAAATTAACTAGAGGGGGACTCTGGCGCTGCGAACGTTCAGCCACCATGGGAATGATGGGTAGTACACGGATTTGCCTAGTCTTCGTGCTTCCGGCTTCGAAAGCACTTGTGGCTTCGTTTATTGTCGCGTTTTTGTTCTGTTTCGGATAAAAGAATGAAGCGTCGTGAACTTCGTGAGCGTATTTGAATTCGTGAGCCTAAAAAGGTCAAGCTGGTGAAGCGTAACTGCTAAACCTTTGCTGAAATTTGTATTGCGGCAAAGCGAATTCAGGCCACACGCAGCCAAAAGAACGAAGACTAGGCAAGACTAGGCAAATTTGTGTACTACCCATGATTCCCATGCTGGCTGAAGCACCGTGTGTTGCAGCTCCCATAGACACTAGCGCCAGAGTTCCCTCTAGTGCACTTATAGGAAACTCTATGCCCTATACCACCCCGAGGTCGAAATTTAGTTGTGGCGTTGCAGTTGTGCACGAGTCTACAGCGAACACTGGCGGAGTTGCAGGCGTTTCCTCGTTTCGCTCTTTCCTTCGCTAGGCTGCGTTTCTCCGCTTGTCTGTCCACCTCTCCGATTGCCGCTACTCAGCGTCCGAGCTGGAAACGCAGGATGCGCGTGAATCTGCTATACTCGGGGACAACTTATCTTGGCATTGAAGCGAATGCGAAGGAGCCAAATCGCGCGTGTATCACCGCTAATTAATATGGTCCCACAATTTTGTCCGCCTTTTCTGCGTAGGTTATAAAAAGTACTCCTCTCATTTTTTACATGTAGCTCTTTCAGACACAACGCAGCGCACCCCAGTGAGATATTTGCGCTTGTTTTACTTTATAGGTTGTCACTGAGTTTTTGAACGCGTGAGAACGTCGTGCCTTTTGCCAGTGCCTCAAACGCTGCAGCGGCGTCTGCGTCGAAATGCAACGCTGATTTCGCGCAGGCATCACTTTCCACAGCGGTACGAGACGCATGCCGAACCAGACTACTTCGCGTAGGGTTACATGTGCAGATGCTCCGCCCCCGTAGCTTTCCCTTCATTGCCAAGAAAAGTTGTCCGCGAGTACAGCAGAAAACAGGCTCTTGCTCGCCCACTGACAGCGTCTCTTGCTCGCGACGTCACCTAATCATACAGGTGACGTCATTACGGCTGTTGTCGATAGAGGAAGGGCAGGGAGAGCACCACGCGAGCGTCTGTTCGGGGTTTAGGGGCGCTTTAATACTACGCTCTAACCTTTTACAGATGGGAGCATAGAGGGAATTGTTCATAATTCGCATGCTTTCTTTAAATGCGAATGCATTTCTTAGTAGGGGCATGTCAGGCGTCCGTCGGTGTCCGCATCTCTCCGCTCTCACTCCCTCTCCCATAGCAACAGCGGCGGGCGCGCGCGCTTATCCTCGCCCCTAGCAACCGGAGCAGGTGGTGCGGGCGGAGTAGCGGAGAGTGAGTGGAGAGGAGGAGCGCGCTCTGGTGTGCGCGGGCGCTCGCATCACGGGAGCTCGGCGGAGCTCCCGCGTGTGTGGAGAGAGTAGGTGCAGTGCTTCGCCGCTCCTTCTCTCGCCGTTCGCTCTCTCTCCTCCCTGCGCCCCACTCTCCCGTCCGCTCACTCGCACGTATATATAAATGGAGTGAAGCGCGCGCGAAATGCATTCGCATTTCCTCACGATTCCCTTCGGGGACGTGGGGGCATTTTTTTTCAGCCAGAAAAAATGAACACGCAATTAGTACTATGCTGAAAACAGTCCAATTACGTGTCATTCGAGAATGCCTACAGATGCCTCACTAACGATTGAATGATTATTTGGGCAATTATTGAGTTAAAAACAATTAAAGCTAATTACAGAAACTCATTAACAAAAAAATTATTAGTTTCGACACTAGGCGTGCTTCGCGTAACGACGTTCCTGGCTTTTTTAAATCGTGCTGCGCGTTATTTGGGACACCCTGTGTACTGACTACAATGACACGGCTCCTTGAAGCAGCCCAGCAACATTTTCTCTAGAACTTCTCACAACTTTCACTATACGCGATTGACGTACGTTTAGTTACGAAGTAGGTTACATCACAGATGATCACGCATCTGTAGATTGACGATAAAATGTCCAGGAGGACATGCAAACGATAATTTGAATTTTTTTTTTAGTTTTTTCATTGACTAAACGAGCGCGCAAAGCTGGTTTCTTGCAAGTCATTTATGCTTGATAAACGCTAACTTTTTGGTAATATTTTCACGCACTGAAACGAAGATAATCGCCATGTTTAACTTGGTTGCCTTACCTGCCGGTATTGTAGCGATCAAATCTTCAACCAAATGCCGTTATTTATAAATTCGTATGACGTGTTTTGGTGCTGATCATGATCCAGTCCATAAGGGTTACTTATAGCGACAATATTTCGCATATTCTTCACTAAGGCAGTATGAAAATATTTTACTAATAATTATAATTCTTTATGCTTATTTATTAACTAAATAGGTATCACTTGTTATCAACTAGTTATTAATACAATATTTATCAATTACTGAACTGCCACTCACCTTGGCTTGTGGCCATTCTCTTTGCACTGGTCCGCGTAGCACCAGATGCGTGGAGCGGATCTTGGCTGGCTCAGCTGCTGCGAGCAGTTGATCAAAATAATCATTTAATGATGCAAACTAACATTAACGCAATCAAACGTCTTTGTAATCATGTGCGGCGGATGCCACTGAAACTGATATTTGTATAATATGGCGACGACTTCAACCTTAAATCGGCAATTCCTTCGGCCAAGCTGAACTAAACGTAGTGTCTCAAAACACACAACACACACACACACACACACACACACACAAACACACACACACACACACACACACTCACACACGCATGCACACACACAAACAGACAGACAGACAGACAGACAGACAGACAGACAGACAGACAGACAGACAGACAGACAGACAGACAGACAGACAGACAGACAGACAGACAGACAGACAGACAGATAAGCGCCATCGACGCTTATTCGGTACCCAATCGGACTGAAAAAGAAAAGATTGTGAGAGGCCCTTCAAGGTGTTGGAACCAATCATAACCCTTTTCAGTCCCAGTGATTCCAATTGGAATCATAAATTATGTAGGTCAGTCAGCAAGCATCTGGTAAAGATAAAGCGTTGTTCTTCCTCAAGAGCCCGTATTTAGCATCTGCCCTACATGTGGTGTCAACATGGTACACACAATACAGCGAGGTCACGTCTGAACGAAGAAATTACAGAAGCGGTCGTGCTGTTCGCGCATTTCGCTGAGGCAGCGTCTTGTTTCACCGAGCAGAGATAGGGCATTTATTTTAGTTCTGCGCCAGAAATTTGAATTTTGGCTATTGGACATTATGCTATCCTATCTAGATAACATTTTAAGTAATAAATGAACTAAAAATTATGGAATTATTATTAAATGAAAGTTATTTATTAAATTAATTGGCACATTAATTACTCTTCACTGAAAAGTGTGAACAAAGAGTTTTTCCGTTTTTTTGGACTACCACGATCATGTGCATCTCCAAATGTGAAAACTAATTGCTTACATTGAAAATAGTTAATTCGGTACTGAAAGGGTTAAACGGAGGCGCGACTCGCTGATCGAAATACTTCAGTCATTCGTGATGCGGCAAAACATCAAGCATGCCAAGTACGCGTTAGCAACACTTTCGTCTAATCTTCTATTTCTTTTCTTCTAGTAAACGCGCGTTCAACTGTTCGCATTGTGCGTCGCCGTTTTGTCGCGCTACGACGTTGTTGACCCAGAAAATCATAAAAAAATTGAAGGACACTTTGTAAATTCCAAAGGGTGTTCGGCGGTACGCCTGTGCGCGTTGAGACGGGGTCGGTCAGAATGAAACGCGATGCGCGCGTCTCTCTCCTTGCATGATTGAACACGCTGGGCACAACGATGCTACGCAAGCAAAGCGAGAGCGCTGTAGCACGGCCGCTGGCTGTAGAGTCCGATGCGAGGCGCGACCGACGCGACCGGCGTCGGTTGGTGCTCCCCGGCGGCCACCTGGCACCGTGCCAGGGTACGGACGGAGGGGACGGACGGACGGACGTGAGCATGGGACATTAAAGGCTTTCGCATTAATATTGAACTAACCAACCACCGACCGTGCCCAAGTCAGGCGTATACGGTGTTGTGACCGAGGAGGGGTTGAAGACTCGCATCCAGGCTCCGGTGAAGTAGGGCTCTTGCGAGGCTTTCTACCCCCGTATTCAGAAACGCTCCATGACATGAACTTGACTTGCCACCGCCTTCAATGCAGCAAAAACGCGTTTCGAACACGCTGTGTTTAGGCAGTGCCAAGGCAGCACAAACGCGTTTCAAACGCGCTGCCTTGAGGCGGTCGCAAGTCAAGTTCAAGTCAAGGAGTGTTTCAGAATACAAACACGCGTTTAGTTTACGTATTTACAGAGTTAAAGACAAAGCGTACAGACGCACCTTCACATGGCATAAGCGCATGCGAGACGAGAGGGCCCGCGAAGGCCAGAGAGCCTCTTTTCTCGTCAAGCGTTCCTGTGCGACGCGGACCGCGTATGGCTGGCACACAAATGCCAATTAATGCGCGTTCTTTGCAGCGAACTTGGAGAGTTCTCGCGTTCTTGTGGGACGCGGACAGCGTGTTCCAGATACGCCGGCGAGCGTCCCTTGCAGGCTGGATCTGAACACTGCCGGTTATAACATCGTGCTGACCCAGTCGTGTGCACGTCTCTACCCTACATATGAGGAGTTTTTCGAAATGGGCCAAATCCAAAACCGAAAGTAGCACAAAAAAGGCTCCGTTGGCACGTAAATACACTCAACTTTCCTCTAAAGCAGAAGTAATAAGTTAATAATAATAATTAATAATTCATTATTACTGCTTTAGAGGAAAGTTGAGAGTATGAACGTGCCAACGGAGCCTTTTTTGTGCTAGTTTCGGTTTTGGATTTGGCCCATTTCGAAAAAAAAGCTCCTCATATGGGGGCTTCGGAACAAGGACATGGGGGGTTCGGAACAAGGACATCTATCGTAAGAGCCTATCGCACAAAGGCATCTACCAATCCAAGTGCGCACGCGCAAATAACTACACACACGTTTCAAGATCGGCGGTTACGCGGCCCACCGGGTTGCGCTTGCTCTCTGCGTAGAACACGCTATGAGTCGCATATCATTAGATCAACGGTCTGAAATTCGCACTAGTAAAATGTCCGTAAACCTAAGGGAGTGACCAGTACGTACATACCTGTTCGGCGATGAAGACGAGGAGCGCGTGGCGCGAGCTGAGCTCGAGAATCTTGCTTTGTGGCGCGATTTTGCACGCATTCCAAATAAGAACGGGGGCGTTCCCGTCGGTTTCCGTGCTCAACGTCACAAACACGTGACCGTTGTGAGGGCACGTTGATCCGTCAAGCCGTCTGACAGCCATTACAATCCATGCTTATCGGTTTCGGACGGTGCCGAGAACCGTCCGAAACCGCCGGCACGGATTGTAATGGCTGTCAGACAGCTTGACTTGGATCGGAACGTGCCCTCACAACGGTCACGTGTTTGTGACGTTGAGCACGGAAACCGACGGGAACGCCCCCCGTTCTTATTTGGAATGCGTACAAAATCGCGCCATTGTTCGCCGACACTGTCACGTCTCATGATGATGATCATGGTGCTCCTTGAATGATTGGCAACGAACAATGTTGTCAACCAATTTTGGGAAATTACCCTGCTTCACGGACAAAATGACCCTACTTTACCCTACACAACTTTATTATTAACCAACGTTCTACCTTACGCCTAAAAATAGCGCAGTGTAACGGTAATGAAGTAAAGATTATACTTCACAGTACGACATGCAGATGTGTGGTGGCGTTGAAGTTGGCAGCGACTTCAGTGGTTTCGAAGTTAGTCTGGAAGAGAAACTATAGAACATGAATTGCAACAGATGGGAAGGGAAAACGTTCCTGCATTTTTATGAGAACAGCATTGACTCACAGTTGAAAAAATGCTAGGAGACTCATCAGCAAGTATACGGCTGGTAGTGTGAGCGACGTCGTAACAAAGAACGTCTGTTTTGGATAGCAGCGACTCAAACTGGCTCTGAGTAACTGCTGAAAAGGCATAGGTCACTAAATTAGCGAGAAAACAGTTTACAATAATTCAAGGTGAAGCGCTTTGCTGTTTGAAGCCAGGTCATGCTGCCTTAGAATGCGTAGTTATAAATCGAGATGAAATGAGAAGTGCGCATGAGTGGGAAAGGTAAAGAAACGACGGCACATGTTTTAATTCAATATACATATTCAGTAGGGCGCATGTTAGGGCACTAGTCTCTTTTCGAGTCACTTTTCGTGGTTGATGAGGTCTCTGACGTTGTGCTAATAACTGAAACTGACTGTCGTCGCAAAATTTAAAAGCCGCTCCACGCAATGAACGAATAGAAGAAGACGGAGAGTGAAAAGAAAAAAAAAACATTCATTGTAATAAACGACAATGCTAGCACAGAAATGTGTGACACATTATCTTTCGTCTCTATACCTATGCTGGTGACATGTGAATTAAGACAGTTCCAAATTTATTCAATGATAGATTTTGTTCTCGGATCTCTTCAGGAATGTAACCCTCAGAAACGTCGCCCGGACCGTCTACATTTTTCGCTGATCCACGACGAGCTAAATGTGAAAATTACCCTACGTCTGTTAGAAAATCGTATTACCGCCCTACTACCCTACGCTAGCCGCAAAATTCCGAAAATACCCTACAAGAACGGAATAACCCTACGATTCGTGACACTGGCATCGACCCATTCAAGGGGAAACGGCCAAGATTCGGGCGGATCGCATGATCTCAAATTCTACCAAGTACCGTTCTATTCTGCCATGACATGAATTCCGACAGGCGTACGGTTCGAGCGCCGCCAAGACGAAGGCGTCCGAGAAGGCTTCGTGCCGACGCAGCAAAGACAGGAGCGTCTGAACAGGCGTGAGGTGCCAGGAAGAATGAATCTTTATTAAAATCGAAGGCGCGCCTCTTAGCTTACGCTAGTGACGCCGAAGGGACGCACCCGGTGTTTTTTTTTTTTTAGGAGCTTGCTCGGCAAGCTTCTTATGCTCGCGCCTTGTCCGGCGGCGGCGGCGGCGTGTACACTTCTCCGGTGATTCCAACAATGCTCACTAGATGGCGCGCCACCGCTCAAGGCGCCGACTTTTCGGTGATTTCAAGAATGCTCACTAGATGGCGGCGCCGCTCAAGGCGACGCGCACCACTCTCGGCACGTGCGCTTCCTTTCTCTTCGCCGGGAGCTCACGCAGTGAACACTCTTCGTTACCGCTCGGCCGCATGAACACCGCAGCAGCCAAGGCAGCAGCGCGGCGGGCTCGCAACGCAGCATCAACTCGGGCTCGCCGCCAAGACCCTGCGGTGACAGCCCGGGAGGCCGAAGCGAAGAGGGCTCGCGTCAAGCAAACCCCGAGCTGCGGGTTCGCTGGACGTTGTCACTTCTATATAGGATGGTAGGAGATGTGTACGGAGGATTACTGGGTTACCCGATCATCTCCGAGCAAGCTCCTATAACATCATTCACTTTGTGGATATGGCGGTGACTTTTTTTTTCTTTCGCGTTCGACAGATTACCGCCGGCTGAAGCTCTTGAACGTCACTGGAAACACTGTTAAATGTCAGTGGGACCACTGCGAGAAGGAAGAGAAGAACAAGAGGCGGGCTTTCGCTTTCGATTAGTCTTATGCGCACGCAAGTGGCAGTGCGACCTTTTATTAAGGACGGAGTAAGTTAACCTTGAAAATTAACGTACAAGGAATATTAAGCATAGATAGAAAGCCCTAGTCATCAATTTCATGATTTGTAAACAGTTCTTAATCCATATCTCTGTATCAAATTATGTTAGATGTTAGGGATTTCAGTGAGGTGTCAAAGTGCACATGCCATAACCGTTCCTTCTTATTTTGTATCTTGTTTTAATACTTCTGACCTGGTTTTGTGTATGTTACGCCAAACCTGCATCACCTCTGGGTGTCCTCGATCATGAGAGCTTATAAAAATTTGATGATTTTGTTTTTCGATAAAAACTGATTATGATAGCACAGTTAACTCGTTTTCAAGGTACCAAACTGGCTTCACTTGTGGCCCCGCCTAAAGAGAGGACAATTTCGCGCATTTGCCGGTAAAAGCACCGAACCACTGCTTCCTGCGAACGCAGCTGACAAAAAAAATGTATCATTAGTTTCCGCTACGTTGCATCAATCAAGCAGTCAAATGAATGAATCAATCAATTAATAGTTTTGTTATCCGTATGAAAATAAAATGCAGTACAGCATATTTACGCTGTTGGGACCCCAGGATCCTTTCTACGAAGCGAACTACGCAATGAAGAGTTCTCGTGATCCAGAGAAAACAAGCGTTGCTGCTCAAATTAATATGCTACCGCACTGCGCAAGAATGCAATATGAAAAACTCTATATAAGGCATTATAAACTGTACCCTGTATTCGCAGCTATTCTATACGGTACCACTGAATACCAAGAGGCAATTTCGGCAAAAATTACGCGATAATATTTCATATCGTCCGAATGGTATGCATAAAAGTGTGCCTTTCCATTTATTTCGCTTGTTTTTCATCTAATAGGCGCTGTTCGAGGTAAAAGTTTCCTTTCTCAATATAGATGCCTCCTGGGCGCACCAACCTCATTTCCCGCTGTCGCCATGGTAACAAAAGCACTATTTTTATGGGAAGAAATATTACTTCTATGCGTGCATGCAATCTCATATTCTTTTGTATTAGCGCAGGAATATGTGCCCTCTGCTTCATTATGTTCGCATACGTTCCCACAATCCTTTACTGAAATTGCCTGCCCCCGTATCGCCGCTTCTTTCGCTATGAAGCTCTCCGCCTTTAGTGTATGGCTGCTGTCGAATACGGGCTGTAAAACTTTTCTAACGGAACCAGGCCACGGGGTCTATCATTTCCTGATCCCATATAAAGGTTTCAAAACACTGAAAGCCTGAATGAAGAAAGTATGCGAAATAATAATTCGACTGCACAAAATCAACAAATAAATAGACAAAAGCTGTTTAAAATGGATAAGCAATGGAAGAAGGCTGTTTTATAAGCGGAAATCGACTGCGCATTTGCTTTGTCTGTGCATTTGCATTGCTTTGTCTTCCCCTGTAAGGAACAAAGGCGAAATAAAACTGTCTATGAACTGCCTATTCTTTAAAAGAACAAACAAAAGTCAACTGAAGTCGGCTCGCGGATCATTTATCCGCTCGCGGACTTTAATTGAACGTTCGAACGTCCAGACGTTTTATAATAGGCAGTTTTTAGAAGGGAGCACGTCCGGACTGTCCGACATAATCCGGCTGCCGTACAAAACGAATGCAGAATGTATACAGAAGAAAAAGCGAAACCGAGTGATGGCCGAGTGATGCCTGCGCTGTACACGGTCACAGCGGAAGCTGGAAGAGCGGCCTTTCTAGAGCCTGTTCTAACCTCTTATGGGGCGACTACTACAACTACATTTGCAGGGTGCCTAATAAACCATAAACCATTATCATTTTCAGGACAGCAGTAGGGAAATACCCACTATGCCTTGTATCACGATTCTACCGAGAAAATGCCTTGTCATCGAACGACTGAATTGAGACCTCGCTACCCTTCGCTCCTGTTCTTTCCTCCTCCTCCTCCTTCTGTCGGGAGCTTCAATACTGATTGGCAGTCCGAACGACTTTTTTTTTCGATTGCGTCATTCACTACGTGCGGACACCGCCATGTTCAAGTTAATTAAAGAAAAAGCCTCTTCTTTGTGAGAACTCAAAAGTACACCTCTAGAGGGCCTTCCCTGGTAAAATGGCAAAACAAACATATGTCAGTGCAACACGCGGTTCATAATCCGTAATACGGTCGTACGACGATTTATTTTGAGGCAGCGACGTCTTAAGCAGTATTATTACGTCAATGGCTCATTCGGAATGACTACCCTTTTCTCGTACAGTCATATCAAAACCAGGCATTTTTTTGACAATTCTAAAACCTAGAAACCTACAAATACTCATTTTGGGGACATTTATTGCCAGAACGTATTTAGAAATAGGAGTCATATGAATAACAGGCACTTCATAATAAATAAATCTATTACCGCGATAACTGGGTCGTTCGGTGGGACTACCCTTGTCTGAATTCAGTCATTTCGTGACCAGAAATTTTCTTTACACGGAATAAAGAATACATTTCTGGGGGATGTTTCTTGGTAGAGCATATTTAGAACGACCAGGGAAAGCCGCCGGACCGTGTTCGTAACCGAGACGACTATAACCATTAACCAGCCCACTCTCTGTGGCTAACCTTGAGCCTTGGAATTATTTCGAGGACATGCGTCCCCATTATTTGAAGTTCAGAAATGCACCTGATGACGACATTTTCTGGTAGAAGACCTTTCGAAATACGAGCCGAAAGCCCCGATCTGTCTTCAATATCTGTGCTACGCAATGCTTGGTAAATGGGGATCCCACGACTGGTTTTACAGGCTTCCTCCATCAGTGGTTTTCCTATTAACCTATTAATTTCTAAAAATTATCGCTCAGTAATACGCTCCCTTTGTGCCTGTTTCAATAGGACTCCGACAATCTCGATTCTTATTAACTGCTCTTTTAAGTAATTACGGTTGAAACTCCTTCAATGGTTTACAGGGCTTCCCACAGAGTTGGTCTCAACATAACTTGTAATGAATTCGCTCATTACGAACACTACAAACGAGTTCTGCGGAATCCTGCCGGAAGGCGGAAGGGTTTTCAAAGGGTCATTACGATTCGAGCACAAGCGTCCGACCTGGTCAGTTGAATAGAGCGGAAAGCCCACGTGGTATCCCATTAGTCAAGCGATGGTGAATGACAGGATAGGTTTGGTTTATCTGTGGGCTATTCACTATTCTCGACATACAAAGACAGGGCAATCCGTCTACTTCGATTTCCATTAGGACGCCGGCAATGATTGCAAGTGAACGTATTGCCACGCGTGTTTTCTATTCTATTTTCATGTAACTGAACGCGCTACGCGTGTAGTCACTGCACTTCGCGCACCTCGCCGTAATGTCGAACTTTCCTGAATATTTTAGATCGTTCTGATAAGCTTGAGCGCGCAGCGCGAACAGTAGAGTTTCTTGTGGAATTGCTGCGCCACCAACGATGAGCCTGGAATCTTCGATACCACATTTATAAATGCCGATGCACCTTAGCGCTGATCAGAATATTCGACAACCGACGACTGTCGGCACCGATATTGTTGCATCTTGAGTGTCGTTCTTTTTTCCGGGCACAAGTTCACCCAAATAAAGAAGTTCATCTTTATTTCTGCGATTGGTTTGTTCAACGTCAAACCCATATCACAATTTTGGCAAGCTTGTCTTGTTCGATTTTTCTCTTGAATATATGCTTCCATATGCTTAGTGTGGTATAAGCGTGAGGCCTAAAACTGTTTTTGAAGGAAAGAAGTGGAAATTTTGAGAGCTTGTTTTTCTTTGTTAGACAAATAAAAAAGGAGCCCTATTCTAAAAATATTCTGTCATTGACAAGCTTTAATGATTTCGTCGCTGAAACTAAGGCTTCATATTTGGTCACGTCTTCTGAGTGGCGCTATTTAACAGATATGAATGATACCTTGAGCTCACACCTGACTGTGAGCCCACGTGTCTGGTTCTCTAGCAAACAAGTAAACAAATGAACCAGAAACGTACAAAAGGGGAAGAAACTTAAGAAAGTCTATTCTTGATAGTTTATTCTTAGTCAACACGTCACTACAGATTTTTGAGTAAGTATGAGGCTGAAGGCGCAAATCACTGGATGTACACCAGGCAGCAAAAGTTTACGGGACGTGGGGACCACAGGAAATGTTAATTTCTGCTCTTTTAGTCCATCATATATCACTATAGAAAAATTCCTTAACACACGTACGACACATATCAACTAATCTCTTATGATCATACAAAACATGGCTCATTTGTGTTCGTACGAGATTGTTGGATAAGTGGCACATGTGTCATGTGTGCCATATACGTGTCAACCGTGTCATTGAAATATTACAGGTTCGGACGTTTATTTGGCGGATATGTTCCCAGACACAGCGGGAATATGGCTTTATAGAAAATTTCGGGTCTCACAAACTTTTGCTGGAGGCTGTATGTACGGTAAGCGTAATCACCACCACAATGTTTAGTCGAAGAAGGCCGCTTCCGAGACGACCTAAAATGAGCTTGAAGTTACTACTCTACCCCAATCAATCAATCAATCAATCAATCAATCAATCAATCAATCAATCAGTCAGTCAGTCAGTCAGTCAGTCGGTCAGTCAGTCGATCAATCGATCGATCGATCGATCGAATAATCAATGAATCAATCACAACTTTATTTCAAAAAAAAATTTACACAATTTGTTAGGTGTACCAGGGAAAACCCCTATTGCCGTGAGTAGACGAATTGTAATCCAGAAAATGAAAGAAAAGAGGGACGTAGCCGAATGCAAGTTCCCACACTAGAAAGTCGTGACGTAATAGGTTATTACTGCGTCTGGTAGTGAATGCATAATAATTTAACAGAAAACAAAGTTTACATTGTTTTCTAAATTGGCCGGAGGCTGAAATCAAGTTTTATGAACTTCTAATACTAATAATAATAATAATAATAATAATATTAATAATAATAATAATCATAATAATCCTAATAATAATAATAATAATAATTTGTTTTTTGTTGTTGACAGTGGAGGAGACTGCGGGTAAAAGTCGCTTGAGACATAAGCAACTTGACAGAAGCCTGCAGCCAACTGTACAATGCAGGAAGCGATGGCAAATATATTCAATACCCAAAAAATTTAAAAGCTAGCTCAATTTAATGTGAATCAGTAGTCTAGAGGTTAAAAAAATGAAAGAAAAAAGTCCCGTTAATACGCTTGCCTGGCATGTGTACATGGATTGGTGAACTGTTCGCGTAGTAGTCGCAGCGATCTCGTTCTGAACTCGGCCCGCGATATATCAAATAAATTTAAAAAGCAACATCAGCCAACTTCAGAAAAATTTAGAAATAATTGAACTTCGTTCTGTCACAGTGGCGTACTACCAATTGTTCACACTTGAACAAGGAAGGCAAAAACTAACACGGGTTTCATATGCATTCGCTTAAGACGACTCGAAGAGCGCCATCTTTTTATCCTTCTCTGTCGATGTATTGATCCTCCATTAGCCCTGTCCGAAAGTTTTCTGCACATAACGTGGTTTTCGCATTGCCTCCATGATCACAGGCATTGCAAGCATTCTTCGTCTCTTCTGGTTTTGCATGGCCTCCGCGATCAGCCCACCTTTGACCGAGCAACGCTTCATGTGTTGACGCCATAGGGCGACGTCACGAAATGTGACGTCACAATGATGTCATAATGATGTGATTAGGTCACAAATTCTGGCGATTTCTGTCGTCATGGTGACGCCATATGGTGACGTAATCATGTAATGATGATTTTTTTTTAATGCGAAGCATTTCTTAGCGAACTTCGGCGACTTTGAGCGTATCTATCTATCTATCTATCTATCTATCTATCTATCTATCTATCTATCTATCTATCTATCTATCTATCTATCTATCTATCTATCTATCCGCCTACGACTTTGTGCTCTCCTGGCCGTATCGTTAATGGGATTTATACCAAATTTCGTATGGCATAACATGACTGTATATCCAACATAACTGCCTGGTCATATCATGAAAATCATGCCTAACTTGTCATGAAAAGTATGATTTACATGCCATGCTCATGGCGCGCTCGCGGCCATTTCGTTAGCTTGATATGCACCAAATTTGGTATTGTGTGACGTGACTGTACGACGAACATAAATTACAAGTGGTAATATGGAAATCATGACATGTCATGTGCGACATGACGTGCATGCCACGCTCATGGCGCGCTCGCGTTTCGTTAGCTTGATATACACCAAATTGGGTATTGCGCGACGTGACTGTATGACGAACATAAATGAGAGGTCCTAACGTGTAAAACATGACATGCAATTTATGTAAAGCATGATTTCCTCTTTCCTGGCTGCTTCGCATTACATCGATTCCCACAGTGCGTGGGATCTGCCGGCTTTTTTTGTTAACTGCGAAGTTGTTGATAGTCGAGCCTTACATGTCTTGGGTCGTAGATTGTAAGCGGGTATGTGCCACAAAAATCGGGTGAATCCCGCTAAGGATATGTGCCCCTCTTCCCACTACTCACTACTCCCACAATTCACCACTGCGCCCACTACTATTCCCGCCACTCCTCCCACTTCATTGACCTACTTCATTCAAACAACTTCCTTCCACATAATTCAACCCCACAGCATTCAAATCCCACTTCATTCAACCCCTTCATTGGTTAAGCGACGGCTTCTTTGTAAGCGAACCAGCTTCGTTGTTTCATCAGTGTCCGCCAAACGGAGCCGGCAGAATTTTGTGCATCACTTATATTGGTAGCGCCGTGCCAACAGTGATATTTAGCGTTTCATGGGGCATCTAAGGCGTTTGCCTTAATAAAGCGACACAAGAAGGCACGCGGAGACAGGACGAGCGCTCGTCTGGTCTTCTTGTCCCTTCTTGCTTTGTTGTTTTATTGCGCTGTCCGCCGCGGTGGAACAGTGGCTACGGTGCTCGGCTACTGACCCGAAGGTCGTGGGTTCGACCCCGGCCGCGGCGGTCGCATTTCGATGGAGGCGAAATGGTACAGACTCGTGTACTGTGCGATGTCAGTGAACGTTAAAGAACACCAGATGGTCGAAGTTTCCGGAGCCCTCCACTACGGCGTCTCTTATAATCATATCGGGGTTTTGGGACGTTAAACCCCAGATATTATTATTATTAATATTTTAGTTATCCATCGCTGCATAACTTCATTGTTTATTAATGCTACGTACGGTAGCTAATTACAATGCTCTATAGACGACCTGCGCTGTCCTATATAGACGCTGATAGCTTTAATGTATTCACGTAATATCTTGACATTTGGAGCGCTTCAATCTCTGCAACGTCGGCAACTGTGTCGCAGGGAAGTATCTCTCCGATTCCCCTGAAACCCCAACTATTGCCTGTTTCTCTCTTTAGGAATATTAATAGTAAGCCGACGGTTAGAACACACTCATTTTTTTTTTATTTTCTGCTAGGATACCAAGAATAATAAGTGTTGTCAAATGCCTAGCGCGTAACAACGATGGAAGTGAGCTGTGTTGCTTCAGCAGTGTTTTTCAGTTGTTCTGCACTCAGAGAAGAGAGTGAGTGAAATACGATACGCGCGCCTCACTTTTCCCCTGGTCGCGAGCCAGGCAAAGTTCTTGAAGCACCGCAGTTGCGAAACTCGGTCCCTAAATCCGCACGTGCTCCACGGACAAATTTGCGCTGGATAGCAAACCAACGCGCCACCTGGGAGGCGACAGGAAACACATCGCGTCGTGCCGATCGCTGCAGTCTTCGCTGTCATAGCGTCAATCCCAGCTTCAAGAATTAGAACTTTCAATGTAGAAGGGCTGTGCGGTCACTGTATATAACAGGTTGTAAAACGTAAGCTGAAAACGCAAATACACTGACCGCTTCATCAGTGTGGCACCAATCGCGGGCTTGTGCAACGCGACGCACGAATATGCCATTTATTAAGGCGAAAGCCTTAGATTAAAGAGTCGGCAACCTTTCCAGGCGGAGGGTCAAGTCATGTAGCCGACACAGGGGGCGGATGGCAAATTCGGGGGGGGGGGGGGGTGCAGGAGAATTTTCAGGCCAATAGAAAAGAAATTAGGCGAATCGACCATAATTTACAGAATTAAATTAGAAACTACGTTTGTTTTCAGCACGCATGTCCCACAGTTGCATGTCCCAAAGAGTCGGCAACCTTTCCAGGCGGAGGGTCAAGTCATGTAGCCGACACAGGGGGCGGATGGCAAATTCGGGGGGGGGGGGGGGGGGGGTGCAGGAGGATTTTCAGGCCAATAGAAAAGAAATTAGGCGAATCGACCATAATTTACAAAATTAAATTAGAAACTACGTTTGTTTTCATCACGCATGTCCCACAGTTGCAATCGAACATAGGTAGATGCCGTTTTTTGGCCAAAACTGCCATGTGGACTTTCAGATAAGAAGTGATAAGGGAATGAGGCAGGGGTTCGACGTCATACCGAGGGGCCGTAAAGTACTGCACAGAGTGCAGTACTTTACGACACAGAACAGAGTTTAGACACAGAAGAGAGTGCCGACAGAGGACGGTATTCTGCACTGTCTTCTTGACTTTCTGTTACGTTTGTGCTGGTACGACTACAAACTATGCATCACTAGCTAGCGCGCCCGCAAATGCTTTCTGAATGTCCTATATTAGTCTGTTGTTCCGCTCACAGGCGGCGCAACAATCAGCATACCTACCTAATCTTGGCCGATTGCGTGTCCGGATTTTTCGTGTGTGAATCCTATGGCGAGTTTCCCAACTGGTGCGATTGAAGAACTCCGACATCCATGCTCTGTACTGTATCTCATTTCCAATGCTAATGCAATCACACGGGGTCTCAGGGTTGCACCCCCCTTTGTTTATGCTCCGTGTCTATGAATTCGCCCGCGGATTTATTCCCACGCGCCAGCAAGTCGTACGCGAATGTGTGGGACAAGCATACATCTGCATATTGGGGTATCGACGCAGATCGGGGCCTGGGCGCTATGCGTTGCTCGATATCGAAGACGAGCTTCAAAGAGGGATTTGCATGTTCAGCGACTTGTCGTCCGTTCGTTTTCGCGGCAAGAAGGCTTAACATGTACCTTTCTCTCCCTCAAACACACACACCCTCTTCCTGGGCCCCGTCAAGCTGTCAGGTGTCACTTTTGCTTCAAGCGTGCCTTTCTGTGGCCCGAGATTGGCTTCGAAATTGTACGTCTTCAATAGGTTTCTTTGTAGCGCACATACACGACAGGACAAAAGGAAGACACATGTAGACACACTGGGAGCTAACTTCCAACGCAGTTTATTCTCGGAAACCAGGTTACATTTATGCACTCGCCTTACTAGTCTTTTTGTTTTTACAGCGAAAGCTGTTATGAGATCACAACAAGGGTCGTTTCTGCACCGTAGTTGTCCGCCGCCGCCGCCGCCGGTGTCCGTAACCAATATCGCACGAAATAAGAAAAAAACTAAATAAATAAAAAACACCTATGACCGAATGGGATTTGAACCCGGGTCTTCTGCGTGGCAGCCCAGCACTCTACCACTGAGCTACCACGCTGCTTGAAACTGCGGTGCAAACTGACCCTCTGCAGGCTTCATGTCGGGTAAGGAATCGCGTTAACGTGTGTTGTTAAGCGTTTTAGAACAGTAAAGTAAGAACCAGGCGTCACACAAATCGAATTGCGTAACGAGTGGGTCGTTCAATGCTCCAACCCATTACAAAAGCCTGAGGCAAAATTCTTCATCGTCGTCAGCCACCAACAAAGTGCACATAATGCGTTACAAGAGTGTAGCGGGTACCGCGCTTTTCTGAAGAATGACGAATAATGGCATAGTAGACGCTTCCCCCACTACACAAAAATTATGATGATTTATGGCGTAGTGGGTACCATGCAAGTGCGGTTGTTGTAGTTGTCCCAAGAATGTTTAAAAAAGGCTCTAGAAAGGCCGCTCTCCCAGTTTTCGCTGTGGCTGTGCTGCGAGTTCCGCGCAGGCCTGGCTGTTTTTTTTTTTGCTTTGTCCACCATGACCACGTGACTGTGACTAGTAAGGCGAGTGCATAAATGTAACCTGGTTTCCGAGAATAAACTGTGTTGGAAGTTAGCGCCCAGTGTGTCTGTATGTGCCTTCTTTTTGTCCTGTCCTGTATGTGCGCTACAAAGAAACCTATTGAAGATGTGCTACCAACAAGCCCGCATCGCATCCCTCGCGAAATTGTATGGCTTCGGATTCGCTTAGGCATCTGTACGGCTTGGGAACATCGGTTGGTTTGTTGACTGAATATGCTATCAGAAATGGGATTGTAACATGTATATACCGCGATATATCAGAATTGCACAGAGGTTAACTTTTTTTGTGTGTAATAAACTTCCATGTTAACTGTCATCCTATAGGAAGGTTACACATGTAGGATGAAATTTAGGCTATCGCAAGCTTCGCATTTAGGGGGGGGGTACCATTTATACTTGCGCGTTTCACGATTGGTTCCCTTCACACGGATTGCAATACTTGCGTTCAAGCTGTAGTTTTTATTTTTCTTTGCCCATGTACAGCCAAGAAACAAAATAAAGCTGTCACAAAGGCTGCGCGAACGCTCATACACCAAGAACTTACCAGTAAGCAAATCTGTTTAGCTTTATTTTTCTGAACGTGATGTTCTTATGCGGATTAGCCTAATCTTGTTGAATCTGGGCTGTCAAAGTTCACCCCCTCCTCCCCCTAGCCCTTGCACCGCTGGAATAGAGATGTTAGAAGTTAATTGCAGTTTTTGGAGAGACACAATGCCTTTCAGACTTTTAGGGCTACCAACGAAATTGTTGAAAGGGCAGGGGGGGGAGAGTCAACAATGTCTCTCGAACATAGCTGTTAACACGTGACTGGCATGTGTAAAGATCGCGAGGGCGAGACACGACAGCAGCTTGTCTGTGCGCAATGTGAAGCACTAGCGATATGCAAATTAGATGGGAGGAAACTTTGATCGCGTGTGAGCTTCGTCGACAGAGATCAGATAGTCTACTCCGGCTCGAAGCAACGCCTTGTAGCGACCCTATTCTTTCGCGTACGACGGCAAGAAAAAGCCAAATTAAGCAGAGTGAAGGATCACTTGGCGTCTCGGATGCAACGGAGTATTTTGGGACGTCGAAGCGGGAACGACTGTTCCGGAGCGACTGGATATGGCGTAAAGGCAGTAGGAGTCGTCGTGATACGTTCTGTGTACTACTGTCAGTGTGTGATGTCATAGCGTAAAAAGCCAGAGAGCGGTATGGCCTCTGACAAAGACCATCTTTTGGGACAAATAGGACCTACGTGGCGCAAATACCCCGGAGACAGTGAGAATGACGTCATAGAAGTAGTATTCGTTGTGATCCGTTCATTTTACGAGCGGTACCGAGTGACGTAATAGTGCACAGAGTCAGACGTCGGCGTGACCTCTGATAAAGGCGGTCCTTCGGGATGAGTACGACTCGGGTGGCGCGAATATTCCGGAGACAGTGCGGATGACGTCATGAACATAGGAGTCAGGGTGATCCGTTCCCTTTACTGCCGTCCGTGAGTGACGTCATAGCGTAGGAACCCAGAGATCGGCGTGGCCTCTGAGAAGACCATCTTTCTGAGCGAGACAGGCTTAGATGCTCGTCTTTAGAGCATGTGCTAATGTAACTAATGTATAGAGACTATCGGGCGTCTCCTACCCCGCACAGGACAGTGCGTGCAGTGACTCATTGTGCCATACCATAGTCACCTCTCATCATGCCTACCTCTATCTCTCTCTTTCCCTTTTCCCCTTACCCCCGTGAGGAGTAGCAGGCCAGAAACCCGCTTTCCAGGCCGACCTCTCCTCCTTCTTCCCATTAAACATCTTCTTCTTCTTCTTCTACTACTACTACTCAGAAGCGAGGTACCCGCTACACGTCCGTAAGATATTATGTGCACTTTGTTGATGCTATGGCTCATGACGATGTAGAATTATGGCTCTAATGGGCTGGAAACATTTAGCGACCCACTGCTTACGCAATTCGTGTTGTGTGACGCCTGGTTGTCATTTTACTCTTCTGCCACGCTATATTACATACGTTAACGTCATTCCTTGCCCAACATGACGACTGTATAGGGTCATTTTGTAAGGAATTTTCATGCGCCAGGGTGGCTCTGTGGTAGAATGCTCGACGACCACGCAGAGGGCTCGGGGTTCAAGTTCCATCCGATGGTCGACGTTTTGTTCGTATTTTGTTGTTTCTTACTTTGCGCGATAGCGGTTACGGATACCGGTGGAGGCGGCGGTGGCGGACAACTACGGCACCAACAACGGCTGTTGTTGTGATCTCATAACAACTTTCGCTGTAAAAGAAAAAGCAAAGAAAAAGAAGATGGCTTTCGCCTTCGAGTCATCATGAGTAAATATGCAAGGGACCGTGGGCCCTGTGAATATTCGATCAAGGTTACAGTATGAAAAAAAAATCGAAAGGTCCCTCATGCATTTGCCTAAGTCGACTCAGGCGAAGGCGATCTTCTTTTTCTTCCCAGTCATGGGGGGAATTGAGAGCGCCCTCCCCTTTTGCGCCTTGTTCTCCAGCTAGCGCGTTCTGCCGGCCCCCTGCCGCTCCAACGGCGGGAACCGCCGTTAAACGGTAACACGGCGTTACGAAGCCAGGCCTTATCGTACAGCGCAAGCCATGCTTCGCCTCTTTCTGGCGTCGAGGCATTAGGGTGGTGCACGTAGCTCATCTCGCCAACATACGTCACTGTGCCACGCCCGTTCTCATTGTCCATAAGTGGCAGCCTCGGGTCCCCTCTCTACATGAGCTCGCTTCTGTCTGGTGCTTCGCAGTCGCTGGCAGATGCTCTGAGGCCTGCATCGAGAGGTTCACGCGCTGCCTTGGGAGGCGACTTCTCGTCCTTGCTTATCTCCACAGATAAGTGCGGCAAGTTGGGCAGGTTGGTAAAGATGCATAACTTCGACTGGGTAGCGCATAATACACGGACAAAAAAAAAATACACGGCAGCACTGACCGCAGCGGTAGCTACATGGTTAGAGCGTCCGCTTCCAATGCGGGAGGTACCGGGTTCGATTCCCAGCGCCGACGGGGAGCCCACCGGTTTTTCCCAATGGGTAGAGGAGTACACCGACCTGGCGCTCGGTTGTTTCTGGGTACTCATCTCGAAAGGTATAGCCCTATAAGGTTCTGCGAAATCCCCCCGGGCGTACCTTAACCCACCACAGCCTTGCTGAAATAGTTGAGCATCCGCCGCTGCTGTGGGAGGCAGAGAATTGCTGCCGCCAGGCACCTGCTGGTTAAATAGGTACAAGCGTACTTCCGGTCCTGGTGTTCGGCAGAAAGAAGTTCATAGTCGCTTGGGAGGGCACTCACCCTTTGGGAAATTGGCGACATGGGACCGCCCAATTTAAAATTAAAGTCATCCTCTCTTTTGTGTGTGTGTGTGTGTGTGTGTGTGTGTGTGTGTGTGTGTGTGTTCTTTGTCCTTGTATTATGAGTCCGTGTATCTTTTGTGTCTGTGTATTATGCGCTACCCAGTCGAAGCTGTCTCCACAGTCGATATATTGATCCTCCACCACCCCACTCCAAAATGCTTTCTGCGCTTAACGTAGTTTTGCACTGCCTCCAGAAGCGGAGGCATTGTAAGCTTTCTGCACCTTGCATTGTATAGCAGTGCCTCCGCGACCGGTCCAACTTTGACCGAGTTACGATGTCACGTGATTACACCATCGTGTGACGTCATAGTGACGCCATGATGGAGTTACAGATCTTGCCGACCTGTGACCGCTGACGGTAAATGTGAGCGTATGCTGGGGCATCTGTGACTTTCGCCTTCAAAAAAAAAAAAAAAACACCTTTATTGAATAAACTTCAGTTGGTAGTTCAGCACTGGTCCTATGTATACTACCTGTTTCTCTTATGTCGTCGTCTTCGAAGCTGTTTATATTCATTCGACGTTGATTAACATTCCTTGATAAAAAAAAAACTTGGTTTCTCTGTCTAAAGGAAAACCAAGATGTCACGTCTATGCAACAAGAGCTGCACCACCCGTTTCTCTGACGTTACACTCACAATGTTAGAACCACACTCGCAGGAACGCTCGAAGCGGCGACCTTTGTCCCTTCATCGATGTCATACTCAGCTGCCCCGCTTCTTTTCATAAGTCTCTCTTCTTTGCGACAAACACTACAAAACAAAACAAAAAAAGACAAAAAAGACTGACGAGACAACCACCCCGCACCAGCTGGCACGGCACCACTTGCGACCCAAGCTTCTTTTCAAACGCGTCACCGCCAAAGTCTTTTCACGTCACATCTCATCTTTCGGCGCAGCGATGTTTGGATGCTTTGGCGTCGCGCCAGGCGTCGCCGTCGTCGCCACGAGTTTTTGTGCGCACGTGGCGCTCAAGAGGACGTTGCCGTTGTTGATGACGATGGGGTCGATCATTATAAAAGGAGTCTCCTCTAAGGGCGAGCAACCTTGGTCGATCTCGCAGGGCCGTATAATGACGTTGAGTGTGGAAGGCCGTCGGGTCATGAACGAAAGAACAAAAAAAATCTGATCCCTCTTTTTACGGCGCTCAGAGTAATGAGGCGGAAGTGAAGCGTGTCTTCTTACAATACTCGGTTACAACCTAAGAAAATAAGTGGGGAGGGGTGAAGCGTGTAGGGAAGGGTGTTTCAGCTCCACTAACGTGAAACCTGGGGAGGGACGAAGCATGCAGTGTTCTGAGAGATATTTTTTAGGGGCGAAGCTCCTTAGGGTGTGGGTCTGTCCCTCCTCTGTAGTATGTAGTAGTAGTAGTACGTAGCCACGCATAGTGGAATGTACCCACACTACACGTGGTAAAGATGACGATGACGCCTGATGATCATGAAGAATAAGCGCGTTCCAGTATAGTGGAATGTACCCACTACACGTGATAAGGATGACGATGACGCTGATGACTATGAAGTATAAGCGCGTTCCAGACCACACATTCTCTTTCTGCCATGGATGAAAACGATCGTGCACGCGCTCTCGCCCTCGAAAGGCAAAACGGCAACGCCGACAAGAAACGTTCCCCTGAGCTTAACGTCCATATATGAGGAAAACAAAATCAGGGGAACCCCCCTCCTTGTTATCCGTAGAGCTCTTGAACAAAATCATCATCTACCCCATATGTAAATAATAAAACATTGTGTATATAGTTTATCAATATGTAAATAATGAAACATTGTGTATATACTGTATGTATAATCACACCACACCCCCCGCGTTTGTGTGTCAGGTCTTTGTATGATGATCGAGTGGGCAAAATTTACGGGGATTGACGGTTTACCAGATTACCTCCGGAGCTTCGCCCACTCATCATCATTCACTTCGTGGATATGCTTGATTTTTTTTTTTTTTTTTGAGGAGGCACTAGGGGTGCCAAGCGTGAAGCCGGTCATGTAGGGAAGGGTGTTTCCATTTCACTAATTTCGTCGGAAACCTGCCTCGGAATGCAGCGTCGCATGGCTGTGGGCTGAGCTGACAGTTGTTCTTAGTTTGTAACCAAGTGTAGGCAGCTTTCATTTTCGACTTATCGCTACTACGCGCACACACAAATATGCAGATACGCGTGCGAAAGCGCAAAACACACGACAATATCGACACAGAAACACAGCCCGCCGCCGTGGTACTGCGGTTTAGGGTGCTCGTCAGGTAACCCGAAGGTCGCGTGTTCGATCCCGGCCGCGGCAATCGCATTTCGATGGAGGCGAAACGCCACAGGCCCCTCTGTTCTGTCTGATGTCAGAGCGCGCCAAAGAACACGAGATTGTCGAAATTTTCGGAGCCCTCCACTACGGCGTGCTTCATAATCATAGCGTGATTCAACGCACGCACGCACGCACACAGAGCCATACAAGCTATTAAATAAAGACTCTATGGAAAACGGCATTGCGGGTCAAAGAGAGCGATGTAGTCTCTATAGTGGAACAAGGCATAGCAGCTTCAATACGGTGAGTTCGGCGACTTTTGATAAAGCGATGTTTTGGTGATGTAGAGCGATTTTTATGCGACATGACCACGAGCAAACTACGTGCGCCCCGTATACATTGTGTTTCCTCAAAGAACCGCGCAACGCTTCACTTGGCCAGAGGAGCCCGCTTTTTCTTCAGCCCTCTTCAGCCTCGGTGGGAGCCCCCTCTTTCGGTAAAGCGGCGAAGCGTAGAATTTCAAAAGAAGACGTTTATTCTTTTCACGTTGGCTACCTAATCGTTTATGTATTTTTTTTCCTCTTTCACCAGTTCGTTGCCTGTATCTATTTCTTCGAAGCATGCATGGTTTTCTTTCGTTTCCTTTTTTGGTCTTCGTACAAAAAGCGACACCTACCGCATGATTCGGTTGCTCTAGAGGAAGAGACGACTTTTTTGTATAATTCTTTCATTACAGGATAAAGATTCAAACGCCTGTTATTTTTAAAACACAGTCAAACAGCTCTCATACATTCTGATTAGTTCCAGCACTTGCAGTTTTCATGGAACACCACAAAATGCCTTTCACGTCAATGCGAGGTGACCCTCACTAGCTTTCGCTGTAGAGTTCACCGGCTAAATTATGTAACTTGATTCATGGCTGCGCTGAAAACACGGACAACAGAGGAGACATACACACGATGGGCGCAACTTTTTAGCGCAGCCAACCAATTTAGCGCAGCCAACTTTTTAGCGCAGCCATGAATGTTTTTTAGCGCAGCCATGAATCAAGTTACAAGATTGCACCAACTGGCCCAATTGAAAGCGTTACGGCTAAATTATTACCTTCACAAATCTGGCTCCTCATTAACTAACCTCTGTGCAATTTGCAATGAACCAGAAACAATAGATCACTTTCTTCTTTCATGCCGCCGTTTCGCCTCACTCCGCCGATATATCTGGAAATCCCGACTGGTGAACTTGGGTTAACACTTACTACCTCCAACTTGTTATCGTTTGGAGCCGGCCAGTTTGGTGCAAGCCGCAGTGCTGTTCTTACTGCGCTACATAAGTTCATACAAGCAACCGGAAGGTTATGCTGCTAGTGTTGCCGACCGATGGAAAAACTTTTTTCTTCTTTTTTCCTATCTTTATCTATGGATTCTTTAAATCCTTTTACCTCTCTCACTTTTCATTTACATTGCAATTTATCCTCTTCTTTTTTCTTTTACGTTGCACAGCCTTTATTTTTCCCTTTTTAATAGACAGTGTGGCCAATCCCCCTTGTGGGTATGAGCCAGCTTCTCGTAGGCGACAACAACAACAACAACAACAATTCATTCTGAGTCTTCAGTGCACGTAAATTTGCGCAAAACTGTCGTCAGCAAGCCGGGATGTCATAAATTTTGAAACGCGCTAGCACGTCCTAAAAATTTGTCCCAGTCATATTGCGCGAATGAGTGACGAGAAATGAAAATAATAAAACAGCTGCAAATAAGACTGCAAATAAAAAATTTGGCGCAGCTACGCTCCACTACTGCAAAGACTGGGGAAGCGGTGGAGCTGATGGTCTTTCCCTCCTCCTTTCCCTCCTCCTCACCCTCAATACTCTTTCCCATGCTTTGGTTTGTTTTAGTACACATGGCTGTGGTATACTTTAGCCCCTCACATTAACATTTTCCTCCTCCTCACTATCACTTCCCTTTCCCACCCCTTGGTCTACTATATTATACATGACTGTGCTAAGCTTTACCCTCTTACCTACTCCTTTTTGTGCTCATGACCCTGACTCCCCTTTCCCTCCCCTTTCTATATTGTTATAATGTTATTATACTATTATATTATTATACTGTTGTTATACTGCTAGGCTTGCTGTCTCTCTTTTTTTCTATATATTTTTAGTATGCTTCTTTGCATCACTTTCTCTTTCTATTTCTTTCTCTCTGTTTCTATATTTTTCTCTCTTTTTCTTTCTCTCTCTTTCTCTCCTTCTATCTCTTTCTTTTTCTTTCTGTGCTCTTTATATCGCCCATCAGAGTTACTGCCTTCGCCGCCGGACAAATTGGCGCATGACTTCTAGGAGCGAAGCTGAAGATGAAGAAGAGGAAGATTAGTTCGCGGGCTGCTTCATGATGACGATAGTTTTCGGATGTCATGCTAGGAAGGAAAACTCAGGAGAGGCCCTATCGTATCCCAATGCATTGCAAAAAGTGTGACGGAAGTGACGTCAAATTTATGGGGCAAAAAAAAAACCGGTATGGGCCAAACAAAACGGCAGACGCCAACGCGGAGTGCTCTCCGCGTTGGTTCGTTCCTGCGTAGATTTGTAATCCCGGCATAAACTTAACATGTATTGGCCGATTTACATGCAGCAAAATGTTGCAAGCGCACGTTTACCACGCTGTTCATGCATGGCAGACATAGGCGTGCGCACGAGGGGGGGGCAGAGGGGGCGGCCGCCCCCCTCTGGTCACCTGAGAGAGGGGGGCGCAAATTCTGCCTTATACATTGGCTTAATAGGAAGGGGGGGGGGGGCGCTGCGATGAACCTTCGCCCCTCCCTGCCCCCCCCTGAAGGGGAACCCTGCGCACGCCTATGATGGCAGACTCGAGGGATGCGTGCTGAAATTCTTCGAGGAGTGTTTTTGTGCAACAGTACAGAAAGTACCGGCAAGTGCCGTAATCAAAATCATTGAGCTCCTGCATAATCGTATTCGAACTCACCTGACAGTGACTTGCGCGTTCTCCTGGGCATTAGGCCTTTTTCCTTTCTCGCAGCCCGGTTTCCCGATCAACTTGCCGATTCCCGGTTCTTTGCTCGTATATAAGGAGAAAGCGTGACACTGCACGATTTTAGGGGCTTGCTTAGTAGCTATTCGGCGCAACGCCAACCTAGTATTTGACCTAACATTACGTCGAAAAGAGGACACCGCTGTATTGTATATGCGATCGTCCGCGTAAAGTTTTGTAATTCCAGTGCGCACACAACTACTAGCACGCAGCGCGCGCAAACTACAAATACATACACCACGTAGTCCGATAACAACAACAAAAGTTTATTGGTCTTCCGTATGGAGGACAAACACTAAAAAAAACACGATACGATGCCTTCAGCGTATGTTATGTACGGCGCTTCAGACGCCAAAAACAAAAAATTCACGAGTGTTCTGAGTTGACATAATGAGTAAGAACCAACAGCGCGCACTTCTGAGAGCTTCGCATGCAAATATCATGCATTAGTGATCAGCAATGAAGCCAAACGTACGTACACATGAAAAGTGACACCCGGTACTTTGCTCAGTGCAAGCGCTTTGCACCGGGTATACGCAACAGCTAGGCATTGCGTATTTTTCCTAAAAAAAGAACGCACAGAAGGAGCAGCATGCGTGAATCGACTGCGCCATGTGCGTGGCGAAAAAAAAAGACTACATATATTCCGCGACACACTCGATGCGCGCATGCGCTTGCAAACGACGCGACGGAAATCGCAAAATGTTTAGCTGCTCTTTCGCTAGGTGGCGATGCGGATGTTTGCGATGTGAAGGCTTCATGAAAGTGACGTCAGGGCCTCTTTTTAATGTACCTTCTTCCCTGCCCCCCCCCCTCCTACTCCCCGGAAAAACGTCCAGCTATGCCCCTGAATGTATGCAATAGGTGACGTACTGAGCAGAAGAAAGAACAAATATTTCTCAATGTAGAGCCCATTACCAAAACAAAAACTAAGTATTCCCGACAGGACAGAATTACTAAGAAAACATGGAAGGGAAATGTCTTCTTTCATTCCAACCTATAGAAAGCCTGTTTTAATGACATTATATGGAGGAAATACCGGAGGAAAGAAACAAAACATGCTCCCTTTACAACGAAGTGACCGGAACAACGAATTCAAATAGACAGCGCGATGGTCTTTTACTACTGTGTCACCTCTTGCAATAAGGGCACGTAAATGAGACCTAGGACGTCCCAGGAACGTTCTATATAATACGTCCTAAATTAAATAGCGTAGCTGATTTAGACCGCTAAAGAGGGAAATTGCATCAAGAAATCTACGAAGGAAAACACAGCGCAAAAGGGAAGTCATAATCGCGGAAAGGCTCAAGGGGAAATTTGTTTCTTTTTTTTTTTTCGGCTCCTTGACCTGGAATGAGTTTATTGAGCCATAATAAAGGTTGATAAAGACGTGCCAAGTGGAGAAAGGAAAAATGTCCGCCTATAACGAAGCGAGCAAAGTAACGAATTTGAATTGAGTGCGCGACTTTCATTGTTGGCGGTTGAACAATGGTGACAATGGTGGCAATGGCGGCAATGGCGGCGTGCCATTTGTCCGAACCGCGTGAATGAGCTCATATGAAAGCGTAGGGCGTCTCTACTGGACAATATTTTATTTTATTTTATTGCTTTTATATTTGTTTTTGTTTTTTTTTTGTGTGTGTGGCAACAGCTTTAAGGGGCTATATGGCGGTCCTGTACGCTAGACTGCGTGAAACCGTAAGGTGCGTGAATCTGACATTCAAGTTCAGCTAAGGTCACGCCAGCGCGTATAGTTTCATTTCATTTCTGTATTTGTTTTCATTGCAAAGGTTCAAGCAATGATGGTGACTAAGGTAAAAGCTGTAATGAGACAGTTTGAAGTGCCCTTAGCCGCCGGGTTCATTGTGGCAGCATTTGCGCAATCATATTACAGAAACATTTTCATAAGGAAAGTAAGAAAAATGCATTAATTGTGCAATACAATAAAGAATTAATCAATAATGAACAATGTAACATGGTAGTGGCAGGTAGAACAATTCATACAAAAATAAGACACAATGAAATTTGTTACATTTGAAAACACCTCATTAAATTACTGCCAATCTGTATGTGAGTACAGGTGAAGAAGGAATTACGCATGAGTCGTTAAGAAAGAATTTAAATAAGTGAACACAGTGGAGACATTGTTATGGTTTGTAGTATCGATGCCGGCGTCATGAAATTAATTAATTAGTTCGGGTAATTTGTTTTTAGTCATTTGCAAGCCATAATTAGCTCTTGAAGGAGGTATGGCCCAAAGTTCTCTGTGATGGGTGGTATACGTAACGGTATTTTCTTGCAGGCAAGCGATTTCATTAAATATGATATTTGGAGATTTTAAGCGTGAGTGCCATATGCGAAGTAGGAGGTGGTTGTACAAGGAGAAAATTGTAGGCACGTTGTAATGTTTAAAGAGGTGCTCAGTGTGATTGTGTTATGGTACGCTTGCTATGATGCGTATTATTTTTTTCCTTTAATATGTGTATTTTCCTCAGGTTATTTTCAGAGTGCGCCCCACACAAGGTATGAGTAATTCCTGGTGTGATGCAAATAACGATTGGAAAATTAGTACTTTTACCGATGTTGGTTGACGATATCTGCTCCTGCTGAGCATCCCTGTGATGCGGCTAAGCTTTTGTATTACATAGTTCACGTATTGATCCCACGGTAGCGTACAAGAGAAATATGTGTCTAATAGGTACTTTAATTTCTTTGGCTGTTTCTACGTCCCCTTTGTTCATCTTTAAGGTGTGATTCTGTGAAATCTTCATGCCTTTCATGGGAAAAGTTATGGCTGTTATCTGATTTGAATTTATTTTTGAGATAATTTTTCCTTGACCATTCGAATAGGCTCTGGAGAAACTCATTTGCGCAATTTATTTAGTATAGCATGCCGATGAAATAAACAGCGACCTGTCATTTTCCGTGATTGATGAGACACCTAAGGCTTTCTTCTTTAAAAAAAAAGGGCGCACCTTGCACCAGGGGTGCGCACAATAATAATAAAAATAAAAACTTATTTATTTCATAATAATAACTGATTGATTGATTGATTGATCGGTTGATTGATTGATTGATTGATTGATTGATTGATTGATTGATTGATTGATTGATTGATTGATTGATTGATTGATTGATTGATTGATTGATTGATTGATTGATTGATTGATTGATTGATTGATTGATTGATTGATTGATTGATTGATTGATTAAGGCTGGTAACCATCAGAGCAGCTGGTGTTCGACCTGATCAAGTTTGGCTAGTAATGCCAAGCTTTAGCTAGTAGCACTAAGAATGCCTAGACTTGTCTAGAGATGCAACGTGACTGCCTTGTTGCTTGGTTTACGAGGGAAGATGTCACGCGACGAGATATTACGCGATGTTGCGTGATTTTACTCACGTCACTAAATGTTACGGGATTTTTAGTCACGTGACTAGATATTGCGTGATGGTGCGGGATTTTTAGTCACGCGAGTGGTTACATGATGTTAGATGATTCTTGTCCCTTGACTAGTTACGTGATCTTACGGGATTTTAAGTCACGTGAGTGTTACGTGGTTTTCCGCCACGTGACAGAGTCGCCCATCATAGTTTTTGTATTCCACGTCGGAAAAATCGCCGCACGTGTTGTGGAAGCGAAGCAGAAGCTGAAGTGGACGAAGCGAGTGCGTAGCGGTTGATGATGATGATAATTCCTGTTCGCACTGACCGACGCAACGAAAAGCTAAAAGTAGAGTAGAGTAGGGTAGAGCCTTGAATCTGTGGCGCACACCCACGCTGGAGCCAAGAAGCGGATAGTTTTTTAAATCTATTGAATAAAAGGTTCAATGTGGTCTATTTAAAAGAAAGAAGGAAGCAACAGGAAACAATTATTAATGGAATATAATAACGAACTGGAAGAAAAGCAATGAAGTGGCGAATTTAATTTAAATTTGCTCCGCTCTTAGAAGCACGCGAGGGCGTCAGCTGCACGTTTACTTTGTCCACGTTTGCTTCGTCCACGTCGTCTTTGCGCCGTTCGCGTGAGCAGCAGTACAGCGCATAATATGGAGGAAGACAGAGACAGCACGCTTTCTCTTCTTTATTTATTGCGGAAGTCGAAGTTGTGTCCCACTGTGCGTAATTGTATCCACTGGAGACGCAGTGCTATTTCGTCTTCCCGCTCTTTTGCGTGTCTACGATTGGTTTTTTCACCCTATTTTTTTTTTCTTCAAAAGTGAACTGGAGACATTCTGGTACCCGGGAGATGTAGATGAACATGGGCTCCGTCTCTTGTTTGCTGTATCACTTCTTTTAGAGGAATGTCAACACAGGAAGAATACTACTCTTACGACGGCGCTACTCTGAAGACGCTGTACGATTTCAGGATCCTTTCATTGTTATCTTTATTTTATTCTTTAGCCGGGTCTCAAGACGGCCTATACTAGTAAAAAAAAAAAACAAAAGGAAATCCTGAATTCCATCAGGGTTCCATATCCTTGCAGACAGCTATTGGGTCGTCATTTCTTTGTATTCTTCACTTTTCAAGTTAATCTATTCTGTTTGTGTTTCGTATTCGAAGTGTTTGCACAGTACGGGGCTAAAAAAAAATAAATAAAAAATAAAACGCAGTTTGAGGAGCTGGGCCCACATGTGAAATTGTATGCGGGAAGTGACACGATTGCGACCTGCCTCAGTCGCAGCGGTAACATAGTCGTACATCTGAAGCGTGTTCCTGCCTTGGAAGCACCAGAGTATATCAACGTAGAGGACGCATGTACATTCCAGTATGAATGAGATTGCTCTCTGTTTAGTTGTCCGGTGCGCTTTATTATTTTTTTTTTTCAAGGCTATTTCTTGGCTCAAAGTGGCAGGCCATCAGCAAGGCAAATCGCGGCTGCGATCTCGGCATACCCGTCACGTCTACTGCAAACCACCTGGTTAGGTCTTCGAGTACATTGTCCATGTCTTTCCTCTCCCTCTTTCAATTTCCCCCCATCCCGTTCCCACGTGTAGGGTAGCAAACCGGCCACCCTGGACTGGTTAACCACCCTGCCTTTCCTCTCCACCATTTCTTCTTCTTCTTGTCTATGTCAGTGATGCTCAGGATCGTTGACCATCGCAGAAAATTTGGGTATGGTCCGATGAACAAAGCCATCCAGATAATTCAAGTAATTTATTAAGGCGAAAGCCTTAGATGCCTCATGAAACGCGAAAAGTGGCCGTCAGTGTCGCTGTCAACGCGAGTGATGCAAAAATCACCCTGTGACGACGCCTATTCTATGATGATGTCACGACGTCAGAGGTCGCCAAAATTTCTGACGTCATCATGACATCACTGACGTCACTATGACGCCATTATTACATGACGTCGTATGCCGGCGTTATCATCGTCGTCGCTTTGA
The DNA here is from genome assembly GCA_030522465.1 of Rhipicephalus appendiculatus. NCBI lineage: Eukaryota > Metazoa > Arthropoda > Arachnida > Ixodida > Ixodidae > Rhipicephalus > Rhipicephalus appendiculatus. The sequence goes on from JALIZH010015256.1 coordinate 38,318, forward strand.
CAGAGTGTCAAAGGTGAGCCGATCTCGGAGTCACTGTAATAGCACGCGAGATGGGAAAAGCTTCCAATGGCCCCGATCTCGGGGACAATGCAAAACCACGTTGTATGCAGAAAGCTTTCGAGAGGGCTGGGGGGGGGGGGGGGGGGGACTAATACAATTGACTGAGAAAAAAAAAACAAGATGTTTTTAGCATTCGTGTCATCTTAGGCAAATACACAACAGGCCTTGTCACCTTATTTAAAGGAAGGAACGAAGTGTAAATTTAAGGGCTCGTTTCCTTTGTTAAACACAATATTAATGAGAACTAACAGACAATGATGCCAAGGAAAGTATAGGGGATGTTATTAGAAGTAATTGTATTCAAAGTAATTGTTTACAGTTACTTCTAATAACATCCCCTATTCTTTCCTTGGCATCATTGTCTGTTAGCTCTCATACTTATTTACTATAAGACAGATACGTGCGAAAGTGGGCGACAAAAAACGTCTGAGCCCTTAGCAATCATGGACAACCTAGTTACCTTCCCTGCAATTAATTGTTCTTTTCGCTTTCTATGTGTAATCACTGAGTCATGCAATCTCTGTATTTAAAAGCCAGGAAAAGAAGGAATGGGGAAGTGACATCGGGGCCTGGGCATTAATTGAAATTTTAACAACTTGTGGGTTTGGGCGAGTCGGTTCATGATGCGAATAAATAGAAGCAGCGCGAAAAAACGAACGACAAGAAACACACACAACAGGAATTTTAAAGCTCGTACTTTAAGGCACATGTTCTCAGTGACTGCCGCCTCCTCGTCTGCCTTCCCACTGCGCCTATAGACTATTTTCCGTAAGACATGTGGGCGCCGCCATCTTGGGCTGTTAAGCCGATGTTTTCTTGTTTTTGTGTATCGCGACGTGAATTAATAAGGCCATGAAACCTCGTCTGCACCAACCAAACCATTTTAATGCGTATGCGTCTACCGTAACACTGTTTGTTTAGTTGTTAAAGACACAGAACACAAGGGTTAACAGCCCACTATGGCGGCACTCAAACCAATCCGTAAAATAGTCTATATTTCCGAGTTCTACACCTATTCACGCCGTCAGTGTTCCTCTTGTTTTCGAGTTTGTTTTGCTGCCTTATTGCGCCCGAACCGAACACTCTAATTTACGATCAGTTAAAATTGTCTTTCCCTGACGTCATCGGCGCGCGGAGCGCTTGCGTCGTACCGATTTACAGGACGTATAAAAAAGGCCTTTCTTCAAGGAAACGGCAAATCTCTTAATCTCCGCATCACGGCGGCGAACAAAACGACGTGCTTCTAAATGTTCGCGCTTCGCTCATTACGACGCGGCGCGTCACGCCTCTCTTTTACGGCGTTAATTCGGCGAACCCAGAAGTCTAGCACTAATCTGCCTTCGCCCCCCAAACTCCCCCCCCCCCCTGACCCCCCTTTCCCCACTCCTATATGTTCGTAGAGTGCCGTATAAGTGTTTTTCGAGCGCGAAATTGGGGCTCCGTGAAAGCGTTTCGGCGCTAAGGTTAATGGGTACGAAAGATTAGCCTGGCCAGAGAAGCATTTACGGGGGGACGTGTTTGTCGTTGAAAACGCTGTTTGACGAGGCGATGTAGGACGGAGGAGGCCGTCGTAAAACCATTCACGTCTGATGACGTCACGGACGACGAGTAATTGCGCGCGTCGTTGTACTTTGACGATTGTCTCAAGGAACGCTGAACTTTAGAAGATGCCGTAAACGCCAGTTTACGGCGTCCACGGGAGCTTACTTTAACATTCAACGTAACGCGTGATTCGAAGGTTGTGAATGAGGATCCAGCTGACGGAAAGGGTGAATCTTCGTCCACATTAACTGATTTCAATCTACGTCATACTATATATAGTTAAAAGACAACAATTACAGTCTCGTACGCGTTCCACGGCTTAATTGTCTGTCGTATTCATTTGGTTGTGTCTAACGATGAAACGTTGAGCGCGAAGTTCTGGAAGCTTTTTTCATCCATAAAGCAGGGGACAACTGCGTTAGCAGTCCTTCCATCGTTTTGTCAGAGGTTGAGATTGATTATTTCGAAGGTTTTAGTTAATCGTTGTTTTCACTCGCACGTCTCGGTTCTTGATGTCTTTTATTTTTTCGTCATTTTTACGCCTTTTTTTTTTTTTTTTACGCGAGGCGCCCACCTGCTGTTACGTTTTGTTTGTTGCTCATTGTGCTCTTTCCTTCCTCTACGCATGCTCCATGTGGAGGCCGCCTGCGTGGCAAGCAAGTGTTCTACCACAGAGCCACACCACCGCTTGAAACATGTTTGGAAAAAAAAAACACTATATGAATGTCAAGTATAGTGGGACGATTCTCCTTAAAGCCTGTATGTTGCGTGGCAGTAGCGCAGAATCGCACCAAGCACCGAAACATGTGAACTGCGCAACGAGTGGGTGTTTTAAAGGCCCACCCATTACAAAGCGCTCGGACATATTTAATCATCATTATCATCAACAAAACCGACGAAGTGTACGGCTATGGCGGGGCGCATGGCTCCTTACGGATGCTTAGTGGGCATTTCCCAACGTTACTTACCGCAGGCATTCTAGACTAGTTTGAAATGGACAATGTTACACGCACAGACGTTCGTTTCTTTGCGGCATAGTTGAGGTGTCCCCCCGAGGACGGAAGCCCGATTACGCTATCCGCGTTCTATTCTTGAGGCGAAGCTCAAGCGTCTTCAAATTTTTTGCTGCGCTTTATCGACTACCTGCTTGTTACGGCATTTGGGAAACATGTCGTCTACAGCGAGTCCTGTCAGGTTGTTTCGCCTTTCAGATGTAACGTTGGAGAAGCGCCGGTTGGAAAAATTGCAGGACACTTTGTAAATTCCAAAGTGTGTTCGGTGAACGCCTGTGCCCATTGAGACGGGGTCGGTCAGAATGGAACGCTATGCGCGCGTCTCCCTTCTTGCATGGTTGGACACGCTGGGCACAGCGCAGCTACGCAAGCAAAGCGTGAGCGCTGTACAGTCCGACGCGAGGCACGACCGACGCGACCAGCGTCCGTTGGCGCGCCCCGGCGGCCACCTGGCACCGTGCCAGGGCATGGACGGAGAGAGGGATGCACGGACGGATGGATGGACGGACGAACGGACGTGAGCATGAGACAATAAAGGCTTTCGCCTTAAAAACGATAGGGCCCTTTGCGAGACGCTGGGGCCTCCTTTTGCGCGGCGCAGGAGTAAACCGCATGTTTGCGATGTGTTTTTAGTAATTTTAAGCTAAATATTGCAATTACTTCTTGATTAATTCTGTCAGTTATATAATTTTACACTTCCTTCATTTATTTTAACCCGGTTTTGAGCATTGCTAGCCTTTTTTTCTGGCCTGGATCCGACCAGCTGATTTTGAGCGTAATCACGACACACAAGATCTATGGATGGCCGACAACCCGGGCTCCTGAAGGGCTGTGCACTTAAAAGGGAGATCACCAGAGTCACGCGCACACCTGGGGGGGGAACACATTTTACTGGCTGCCACTCAGATCTGTTGATTTTAAGTACGTCAGTAACGCTTTCTTTGCCTTCTGCGCCTTTGAGGCACATCTTCGTGGTCCTAGAAAACTTGGCTGCGGAAAACGGTATCGAGGGCAGTTGGCTGAAAAGCATCCGGAGCACGCACCGCTAGGCGACATGCATAGGCGTGTGCACGAAAGGGGGGGGGGGCGCAAAGTGAGCCCTATACATTGACAAAATGTGGAGGGGGGGGCGAGAGGGGGAGCGCAAAGTCAGCCCCATACATTGACATGATAGGGAGGGGGCGCTGCGACGAACCTTCGCCCCACCCTGAAGGGGAACCCTGCGCACGCTTATGGTGGCATGGCGAGCTCAACTGTACAGGGCATGTTCACTTGCCCCTTCTGTCCCGCAGGAGTCACATGTAGAGGTGTCTGCCATATCGGGGGGAAACGACCTAATTTCGATAAATGTTGGTCGCTGATACGTTGCATTACGTCAACATTAACTGTTAAACTTTGAGCTCGTACACCCCGTTTTGGAATCTTAACAATAACGGCCATGGTTATGTTTCGATTACGTTTGGTTCGCTAAACAACGGGTCGCCTTACTAAGTTTCTTTTTTGTTTTGTTTTGTTTTTCTTTTTTAACAGTGAAGCTGTAAAGGCTCGATGTAAGACATCCGTCCGTCTGCAAAAAAACCCTCCACGTCGTCGCCTAGCAACAACCAAACCACAGCTGCGCACCAACTGTATTTAACTTCGCCTAACCTCGCATGCGCCGTGAAGCGGCAGCCGCCAAGCCACTCCCCGCAATGGAGGCAGTCTGTGCAGCCGCTGCGCCGAGTATGCCCGGCGTGGTGCGAGCAGAGTACGAGCATCAGCCAAGAAGGCCACGTTAAGCCCCTAATATTGTTCAGCTTCGCTGTTTCTTAAGCTTTACATGGCTAGTGGAAACTTTTTTTTATTTTTGTAGATGATTGGCGTTACAGGATATCTTTGAAATCTGCGAACTTCCAAAAAATCAATTTCAACGTCAAAGGTTACGTCAATTATTAAGCTGGTAATAGTGCACTTGTGGCCATAGGTACACAACAGCAATCAATCTGCATCCAAAAATTGTGAATGGTCGTGGGACGCCACCGCATGAAGATACTCCTTACAGTCTGTGCTTAAACTGTCCTAAATTATTCTCATTTTAAGTTTATATAGCTAGCGGAAAATGAGAATAAAACGAAATTCTGATAGTTCCCGATAACATACAAAAAAAAATCACAGCATATCCACGGAGTGAATGATGATGAGTGGGCGAAGATCCGGAGGTTCATCGGTAAACCCTGAATCTTCTGTGAAATTCGCCCAGTACATCATCAAAGACGTGACAAACACTGTGTGTATATATACAAAAAAATTATACTTTATTCGTGAGCAGTGATTTTCCGTTTTGTTTTCGTTTCTTCGTTGGTCGTGGTTACCGTTTACATAAGCCGTGGCTTCCGTTCCCCCTTCTTTATGGTCGGTGAAATGGAGGGAGAGTGGTTCCTGGATGGTTCGTAGTCGAAAGTTTGCAAAGACGAGATCGATGCAGGTTCCTCGGATGGTGGTTGGTTGCATGTGGTCAAACGATACGCATGTGAGACCATATCGCGATGCCATGTGTTGTATGGCATCGCGACCGTCATCGTCATCAGCGTCATCGTTATGACGCATAGTGGGTACATCCCATGTGCTGTGCCGTGATGGCAGCGTCATCGTCATCGCACAGGGGTGGCTACGACGACAACGACGCAGGACGCCGGACTAGCGTATGCCCTAAGGAGCTTCGCCCCTAAAAAAGAAAAAGCTTGTTCCCCAACGTTCTTCCATCTAATTATCCCTGTCAACACGCTAACTACCTCACCTTGGAGTGTTTGCCGAGTTATGCAAATTAGTCCGGGAAAAAAGCTTTAAAACGAGCTCTCTAACACTACGGCGTTAAATGCTCGCTGTTTTCATCAACACGATCAACAATGCATCATGGCGCGAATGCATAATTTCACATGACAAACGATGTTACATAATGCAAGAACAAAGACAATAATCACACGCATGAGAAGCAAATTCACTAACGATAACAATCAATCTTTTAACATGCTAATTCTGACCTTCGTTTGTTCGAAATTTCACATTGATTCACATCTGCTTAAAGGCTTTCGCCGTAGGCTCTCGAATACCACGAACCAAGTTAACTTCAAAGCCAATAACCATTATGCCATTAAAGATGCAGCAAATGAAGAAAAACGCTGGCTGAGGTTGGTGTTGGCTTTACAAAAACTGTGCACACAGCGCTTCGTTAAGGCTAAGCTTTATTGCAGGTCTCATGTTGTGTCTTTCCGTGTTTCTTGAACGCTGACAAAAATGGTCAAATGCCGCGCTAAGTAGTTAGCAATAGTTATAAACTTTGGCTTCTCCATAACGTGCTTATCTGGCCTCCCGTTCCGTTCGTGAGTTTCGCTCGTGCGTGGCAGACGCAGTATTTTCGAAAACTCACAGCGGCGCTGACTAACACTCCCAGGTTTAAATGCGCATATATACCCCATAAAGTAGACGAGGGTGGGGGGGGATGACCGCCGCTGTTTCTGAGTTGGTAGAGCATCGGACGCGTTATTCGAGGTCTAAGGCTCGGGCGCCGCCCGCGACAAGTTATCTTTTTGTGCACTTTTCTTCCTTCATATTTACCTCTCCCCACATCTAGGTATGGGCGGTGTTATTTACATCAAATAACATCATCCATACCTCCCGTGGCTTTCCTGTCTGTTAGTTCTAATTGTTTATAGTAGAGGTGTGCGAATATTCGAGTTTCGAATTCGAATCGAATAATGCTTAGTCGAATAATTCGATTCGACTTTCGAATAGCTAGTATTCGAAGTTTCGAATAATTCGATTGGACGAATATCTAAAGTGCGACAAAGGCCAATGTGGCAACTTGGTTAGGGTGGGGTGGACGTCAGCAACGACGTCAGCAACTAATGCTGACGTCGTTACAGAAGGTCTTCCGTTAAAACTTTCACCGATATACTGCTTCAAAAGTGAGCGCATGTTTACTTTAAAGGAGATTATGTCATTTGCGCGCGTCATGGCTCCAGCAGAAAAAGCCAGAGAACAGTCTGGCAGACTGTCGAACTGCTAGCGCCAAAAAATAACCCGCACTGAGCTCGGACCTTGTAGTCAAGAGGTTCAAAAATACTGCAGTGAGCTCATGATCCCAAGGAAGGGTGAGCCTTTGAAATACTGGAAAGCGCATAGAGCTGCACTTTATCCAGGTATAGCCAGAATTTCTTTGCGACGCTTTCGCAATCCTGTTACTGAGGAGCCTATAGTGAGCGCATCTTTTTTCAACTGCAGGAAACACCGTTACATAATGGCGAGAAAGTTTGAAACAAGGTCATGTGGAACAGCTTCTGCTTCTCTATGACAACTTGTAGTCTTTCGGTGGCAGTCACTCACCGCGTTATGTGCTCGAGAACATGATCAGATTCAATTTCTTCGTTCTTTCTTACAATTTTCAACAAAATCTTTGATATTCGATATTCGATTCGATATTCGACATTTTTGGCCACTATTCGGCACTATTCGATTCGAATTCGAGATGAAATTTTACTATTCGCACACCCCCTAGTTTATAGCAAAGAAATGTTGAGTCCAGCAAAAAAAAACGAGCCCTTAAAAAATTCCCCCTTCTCTCGTACAACGCATACGTAACATAAGCAACTATATCGACATAAGTGTAACAACATAAATTCACATCATAAAAGCGAAAACAAAACACGAGTGAGCAAGTGAAGCACTATTTAAAGAGCACGACGAAGCAGTTTTGCACGTGTTATTCAATACACCTCTTGACGGCGGTATCTCTAGTACAGTAGCAGATTTCATTCGGGAAGTGGTGCGGGGCAAAAAATGCCCACTTTTCTACACTCTAGGAAAAAAAAAAGAGTTTAGATTACTCTTTCCAATGATTCCTGACTTGCCACGTATGTGACTCTCTTTTAAAAGACACGGCATTATTTTATTTTTTTTTTGGGGGGGGGGGGGGGGGGGGGCGCCACGATTTTCCGAAAAAGGTGTGATAATCTCCAGAGAGAGTTCACGCGTATCTTTGAAGAGTCATATAAGGTCAATCAGCACTCACAAAATTTAACC
>JALIZH010015257.1:0-33448 GCA_030522465.1 Rhipicephalus appendiculatus
AATCAGCAGACGACCGACAGTCGCCGTTACAATCTTCGACGACGCTTCGTGGAATACCAGGCCGGCGACCGCGTTTGGGTGTGGACACCGATACGCCGACGTGGACTTAGTGAAAAACTCCTTCGGCGATACTTCGGGCCGTACAAGGTGCTTCGACGTCTCGGTGCTCTGGACTACGAGGTCGTCCCGGACGGCATAACGAACTCTCAACGGCGCCGTGCACGACCTGAAGTCGTCCATGTCGTGCGCCTCAAGCCGTATTACGCGCGTTAGCAAACCTGAGGACTGCACTTATTGCTTAATTATTGTACTTTCTTTCTTTATTGTTGTGATTTATTATTGCATGCATTTTCCCCCGTATTCTGTTTTAAGCATCGGGACGATGCCTTTTCAGAGGGGGACATTGCCACGCGCTATTCTTATTTTCACTTTTGTTGTATTCGGTTTTCGTCCACAAAGACCGTCAGCAAAGCTCAGCTCAAACCGCGCCTTATTGTTCTGGAACCTTCGCGATTATTGTAGATCGTTCTGTTAAGATTGCGCGCAAGACGCGACCACTCGAGATTATTCCAGAGCTTGCGCGATGACCAGTGATAAGGCCAGAATGTTCGACGCGTGATGCATAAAAGCCGGCGCGCTCCAACGATGTTCAGTTTGATCGACGGCCGACGCTCTGTTCGCCGCTCTCAGTGCCAGCGTGTATTGCTGTAGTCTGACCTTCAGTTGCCCGGCCACAAGTTCGGCCAAAATAAAGAGTTTCTTCTTTAACTCGCCGACTCTTGCCTTCGTCGACGTCACGACCACGTGACAATATTGAGGAACAATATGTCTATGAGAAAAAACTGTATTATCGCCCTCAACATGTTAATTCAGGTTTGGAGGCCCTCCTGCCCGCTTCATGAAAAGCAGTGCAAGTGCCTCATAAGTGAGTAACGTAAAATTATGCGATGCTCACTCTGTTTTAAGCTCCCAAAATGATGTTTCCAGTTAAAAATGGTCGATACATACGTGGTTTTGAAAGTTCATTAGAAGTCAAAGAGTCTTCAGGAGTTCTATTAGAGCCCGTGTGTCTCAGTGGAGTGCCATGTCCTTCGGAAGAGTCGTTTGCAGGACGGCTTGGTGTTTCATCTTCAACCAGGAGCAGAAAAAAAAATACAAAGACGAAAGTAAACAACTGTAGCCGCCATCCATCGCTTTTGCTCTCGTTCCCCGAAGAGACACGTATCCATAAACCCCCCAACGCAGTCTTGTAGAAATTTAAGGGAAAGTTCTTCCCACACTTCAAGAAACCGATTTTCCTTGCATCGGGGTAGTAAGACTTTAACCTTTCTTGATAACGAGACAAGAGGGGCATCCACCGGCGCACGGTGAACCAGTTCTTGCTAGCGAATGCAGTGATAGTCTCCTCTCTGTTCTCAAGCTGTCAATACGCGCATTTACGTCCGCCACACCGATCTCCTTAGACACCCAAATAGGTAGCACAAACTGTCACGTCAGATTTTTTGCTCAATACTCACCTATATAAACAGAAATGCCAGGAAACACGTTGTGAAAACCATGAGACCTTATACCGCACATCACTTATCTATTAGCACTCCAGGTAGTTTAGCTCAGTGGCCTGCCGCATGATAGCAGCATTTGTTAGAATTATTTGACCAGATATGTTTATAAAATGTGACTCTCCAATCTCTTGTACAATGTTGTCCTTCAATACCGATAGTACCCTTGTTTCGGAACGCCAAGGAGGGCAGCGGAGTTCTTTGTTAAGTAGCAAAAGATTTCAACATGGCATCCTCATCAAAAAACCATTATGATTCAATATCCTTGTTCATATGCTTATACATATCCTCCGAGCTCCAGTAGAACGACTCTAAAGTATTAGAACATTGTGCAATGTTCACTCTATCTTAAGCTCTCTTAAGCGATGTTTCGAGAGGGAAATGTGATGTTCGAGACGTAAAAAACATGTAATTTTTGAAGTCGACTCTTATGCAAATATTTTCAGCACTTCGATTAGTCTGTATTTTGCAACCTGTGCCATCTTCTTAGAGGGGCAATTCGCAGGACCAATTATTGCTACATGGTGGAGGTAGCGAAAAAAAGCAAGGGCACAGTCATAGACACAAACAAACATAGCAAAAGCTACAAACTGATGATTTTACTAAATGAACACATAAATACACAGACTTGCTAAAAACACATATTGAAACATGCCATCGGTGGGCGGATGAAGAGGACGAGAACGAGGTGGCACTGGCTCGCGAGCAGCTCGGTCAACTGCTTTTCGCTCTGAGCTTGTACCTCTCGCATTCATTTTACATACTGTAAATAAACGCGTTCCATCGTCACAATTGTGGTGGAAGGTGCTGGGTAAGCCAGCTACGGCCAAGCGAGACCGGAGAGCAACCGTCTACTAACGACGGAACCGCAACAGTACGAGCTTCGCCGCAGCCGTCGACTAGCGGGCTTGGCACCACTACCTCAAGAGATGAGCTCGGACGGAGACATCCAGCAGCCGTCCGCGAGGGCTTCGCCTTACCACTACAGAGAGCCACGCACCTTCACAGGGAAATCTGGCGATGACGTGGAGGAATGGCTCAGCCACTATCAACGGGTGAGCCGAGCCAATGGCTGGAATTCCGCTAGCCAGTTATCCCACGTGGGTCTATTTCTCGACTTCACTGCGTTGGTATGGTTCGAGAACCACGAGGACACTTTGACAACTTGGGATCAATTCGTGGAGGAGATAAAGAAATGCTTTGGCGATCCTGCGACGAAGAAGAAACGCGCAGAGCAAATGTTGTCGCAGCGAGCTCAAGTCTGTGGTGAGACTTGCAGAACGCACATTGAAGAGGTCCTAAAATTGTGCAAGTCTGTCGATGCCAACATGACGGAAGAAGACAAGGTGGGCCACATTCTCAAAGGAATTGCGGAAGATGTTTATCACTTCCTTATCGGCAAGGAGAGTCTTGAATCTGTGGCCGATGTGATTAAGCACTGTCGAACCTTTGAGGCCCTAAAGACTCGCCGCATCACTTCGAAGTTTGGACGCCTGGCCAATGTCACGACGGTCGCCACTGTCGATGTTTGCAACGACACATTACCGGCTTACCTTTCTTCAACGATTCGCCTCATTGTACGCGAGGAACTTCGTCGCCACGTTTCTGCACCTGTGAATGCCCGAGACCCGCAGTGCGATACACCATCCGCAAGCATTAATGCTGCAAGTTTCGACGAGCGCAGCTATCCCAACAGCGGTCCACAGCTAAGGGCTCCACCACCGACTTCTTATGTCGAGCCGGCTTACGCCTCCCGCAACAGCTACAGCTACAACAGCCGTCCGCCACCTTTTGTTTCTGAGTGGGAACAGTGTGCCGCGTACCCACAACACCCCGCGACGTTGCCTATGCCTCGTGAACGGCCCGTCTGCTACCAGTGCGGTGTTCGTGGACACATCGCCCGGTATTGCCCAATGCGACGTCGTCCACGTACGACATTTCCTGAGCGAACCGCGAAGGTCTGCACGGCGAAGCCAACGACCCGACTACACCTACTGGCCCCCCAACCCAACCGACGAGCGGCACGCCTACCGGCAGAACATGCGCAGTGATTCGCCCGGGTCTGTGCGCAGCTTAACGCCGCCTCTCACGCGTCAGCCACGGTCGCCATCTCCACGGCCCCGGCCACGGCTTTCGTCTCCGCCACCGGGAAACTAGCCGGCGCGGCCGACGGAGGCGAGGTCGCTGGACGTACCGATTTTCACCAAAGTATGCCTCCACCAGTTTCTATGCTTCAAAATAAGGTTCATGTACTTGTTGACGACGTAATGACGATGGCATTGATAGATACTGGCGCAAGTGTTTCTGTGATGAGTTTAGTTTTTAAGGAACGACTTGGCCGCTAGGTTATGTTTTATTGGGACAAACCTTCTACCTTTCGGGCAGTGAGCGGCGCGTTCTTGCGTCCAGTCGGGGTCTGCACTGTGTCTGTCTGTGTTGCTGGTAAAACGTTCAAGGCGGAGTTCGCAGTACTTGCTCAATCAACGCACGACGTTATCCTTGGCATAGACTTTTTGCGAGAGTGTCGTGCGACCGTGGATTGCGGTGCAGGCGAGGTTCTGTTGTCCGCTCTCGCCCAGCAGCCTGATTGTAAGAAAGGCAACCTCATTGTGGCTAAAGATGCCCTTGTACCGGCGTGGTCCACGGCCAGCGTACTAGTTACCGCTTCGGAAACAGACTCGAGTTCGAGCTCACGCGACATTGTGGTTGAGCCGTTGCCCGTACCTTGCGTCAAGAAAAACATCTTTGTACCACGCTGCGTGCTATCTCTCACAGACGACAAAGCTCAGTTATGGGTGATGAACAGCTCACCCGAGTCGACTGTACTCCCGGCTGGTATGCGCCTTGCCCTGTTTGAAAAGCAGAGCAGTAGCTGCATTGAAGCCTTAAGCAATCCTGCAAAGGTGGACCCCGACGAAACTTCCGGTATGGAATCTCAATTCTTGAAGATGGTTAGCAAGTCCATTTCCTCGAAGAAGCGCAGAGCCCTGGTTGCACTACTGGCGAGGCATGCTAAAGCATTTGATTTTGCACAGAAGGTGCATAGAGCTCAGGTACCGAGCACGCGCGCACGTCACAGGATTGACACTGGCTCTGCGCACCCTCTCCGACAAAAGCCTTATCGAGTTTCTGCGTCGGAGCGCAAAGTTATTGCAGAACAAGTTAGCGAGATGCTGGCCACCGGTGTCATTCAAGAATCGTCAAGTCCCTGGGCTGCGCCTGTTATCTTGGTTAAGAAAAAGGACGGGTCCTGGAGGTTCTGTGTTGACTATCGGCGTCTCAACTCTATAACCAAGAAGGACGTGTATCCGCTCCCTCGCATCGATGACGTCATCGACTGCCTGCATTCAGCGTCCTATTTTTCTTCGGTAGTCTTGCGATCCGGGTATTGGCAGATTCCCATGGATCCGACTGATAAAGAAAAGACGGCTTTTGTTACGCCAGACGGTTTGTTTGAATTTAATGTCATGCCGTTCGGCTTGTGTAATGCCCCGGCAACATTTGAACGATATATGGACACCGTCTTGCGGGGCCTCAAATGGGAAGTCTGTTTATGTTACCTGGACGATGTGGTTATCTTCGGACGAACTTTTGAGGAACATAATCATCGCCTAGACCTTGTTCTAACCTGTTTAGAGAAAGCTGCCTTGACACTGAACTCAAAAAAATGTCGTTTTCGTGAACGTGAAACACTGGTTTTGGGACACCTTGTGGACAAAGCTGGCGTTAGGCCGGACCCGCAGAAAGTTGACGCCGTTAGCAACTTTAAGCAGCCGCAGTCTATCCGGGAGCTGCGAAGCTTTCTGGGCCTATGCTCTTACTTTCGCCGCTTTGTGCCTAATTTTGCTGAAAAGGCCCAGCCACTGACTGACTTGCTGCAAAAGGATGTGCCTTTCCACTGGACACCGAATTGTGAGTCAGCGTTTAAGCAACTCCAGTTCGTCCTCACTTCCGGTCCTATACTACGCCACTTTGATCCCTCTGCTCCCACGGAAATTCACACCGATGCCAGTGGAGTTGGTCTCGGCGCGGTGCTCGTTCAACGCCACGACAATGCTGAACACGTCGTCGCCTATGCAAGCCGGTCACTAAGCAAGTCAGAGCGCAACTACACAGTTACAGAACTGGAGTGCCTCGCCGTCGTCTTCGCCGTACACAAGTTTCGCCCATACATCTACGGTCGTCGCTTCTCAGTCATCACCGACCATCACTCTCTTTGCTGGTTGGTAGGCCTACGCGACCCATCTGGTCGACTTGCGCGATGGGCCCTGCGCTTACAAGAGTTTGACTTTACGGTATGCTACAAGAGCGGTAACCGCCACGCAGATGCTGACTGCCTGTCACGGCTTCCTCTACCGACGACGGAGTGCGACGCTGACAACTTCGACCAGCTCATCACCGCTATTGACTCTCAGTTCCCTGACCTCGCGGCTTTCCGGGCAGCCCAGCACGAGGACCGTTGCTTAGATTCCCTATTTGCTTTCGCGAATGACCCTGCCAATTCAAGCTCTTTTGTAGTCCACGACGACATCCTCTACAGGAAGAATTATTCCGGCCAAGGCGCCCGTCTCCTTCTGGTAGTCCCACGCACTCTACGTTCTGAAGTTTTTCGGTTCTTCCACGACGACGCAACCAGCCGACACATGTGCTTCTCCAGAACGTTTCATCGCATCCAGCAAAGGTTCTACTGGCCCAAGATGCGACGCGACACAGAAAAATACGTCGCGGGTTGCGAACAATGTCAACGTCACAAGCGTCCCACGACTACGTCACCCGGACTTCTCCATCCCGTACCACCTCCTAGCTCTCCCTTCGAGATTGTTGGTGTCGACCTTCTAGGTCCGTTTCCGCGTTCAACCAGTGGCAATCGATGGGTCATCGTCTGCGTCGACCACCTGACGCGCTACGCAGAAACTGCAGCAATACCTACTGCAACAGCCTTTCACGTGTCGCAGTTTATGCTTCGCCTTATAATGCTACGCCATGGTCCTCCACGAGTCGTCATTAGCGACCGGGGACGTCAGTTCGTCGCTGACGTCGTTGAAGAGATCCTGCGCCTCTCTGCCAGCCAATTCCGCCATGCAACCCCCTATCACCCACAGACGAATGGCCTCGTAGAGCGAACCAACAGGACGCTAACAAACATGTTATCCATTTATGTTGATTCCAAGCACAAAAACTGGGACGAAGTACTCCCTTACATCACATACACATACAACACCGCGAAGCACGAGACGACAGGATACTCTCCCTTTTTTCTACTCTACGCTCGCTCCCCTCGCAACTGTCTCGACACTATTCTGCCTTTTACGTTGGACGTGGAAACATCGGTTGCCGAGTCACTATGCCGCGCTGAAGAAGCCCGTCGCATCGCACGCCTCCGAACCATGGCATCTCAACAGCGCTCTAAGACCCGTTACGACGCCCGCCATCACTCCGTTAGTTACACAAAAGGTGACCTTGTGTGGCTTTGGACGCCAGTCCGCAAACGTGGTTTGTGCCAAAAGTTCTTGGCCCGCTACTCCGGACCATTTGTCATTCTCGACCGCCTCAGCGATGTGACATACGTCATCTCCAGCGTCAAAAGCAATGGTCGGCGCTCTAGCAAGACACAGCTGACCCATGTCGCGCGCCTTAAGCCGTATCACCATCAACCTTCCTACTGACTCGCCCAGTGGGCATCGTCTGCGAACGGGGAAGTGAAACATGCCATCGGTGGGCGGATGAAGAGGACGAGAACGAGGTGGCACTGGCTCGCGAGCAGCTCGGTCAACTGCTTTTCGCTCTGAGCTGTACCTCTCGCATTCATTTTACATACTGTAAATAAACGCGTTCCATCGTCACAATATTGAAAGAGCACATAATCACACGCCATTAAGGAATTAGCATTATAGGAGACCTCTTGAAAAGTGTTTCACCAGATCTGCTTATAAAATGTCACTCTTACACCTATCGTGCAAACTTGAGCGCTAACGTCGACTGTGCCCTTTTCCGGAAAATAATAGAGGACAGCGGAATTATTTGCAATGTAATGAAATAATTCAGCAAGGCTGTCCGTTAAAAGAAGCCTTATTGTCCAATATCATTATCCATATTGTGATGCACATCCTTCGATGTCTATTATAAGTACTAGCAATAGTTAGAAATTTATGCCGTGATAGCTCTATCTTAAGCTTCACAAAATAGTACATCCAGACCAAAATATTCGATACGCACTTCCTCGGGGTGTTTTGTCCTTTACCGAAGAATCGCGAGAACTTCCAGAAGGCAATGTCCTTTCCACTCGATGGCCGAATCCTTCGGCATACATCAGAAATATACGTATTAACAGGGAGAGTATGACAACATATGCTCGGTCACGCATCGTTCGATGATTTCGAGGAAAATCACAGCCCTGCAATGATTGTTGTTTACACTATCACTACTACGTATAGCTTGTGAAGACATTGTCTAGGCGCGAAGCGTTCATTGTCAACTCTTTTTATTGATTGTTTTAAAAATCCGCGTTACGTGCTGTGCGTTAGCATTTACTTAGAAGACGCAAATCTTCTACCATCTGCTTTGGCCCACGCAAGCAGAATTTTGTTCCATTGTCTCTGTGAGAGTCGCCGCGAATTATAACGCCTTAAGAAATACTTCTTTATATAATTTGTTCCACTGAAACTAAGAATAAAGAGCCTCGAGTCTTTCCCCGTAATTTTATTTAATACTATCTTAACATAGAGGGTACGTGTTTCATATTCTGAGAATGCCTAAATGTCGAATAAAATTCCCACTAATAACTTTATGCCATCTTTGTATCTTCACTTATGTACTCAGATAACAACTTAAACTATGCTGAAAAAGGAGTTGGGAGGAGTTGAAAATGCCTACTTGCAATATTTGTAACCTAGCGTTCGGTCATCGAGGTACAATAAACGATTCCAGGGGAGCGTGGAATCGTGCCTACATTTTTCAACGGTATTACATTAACGTCATCGAGTGCGTGAGCAAAGAAAGCGCAAAGAGGGCGAGAAATTGTCCGCATTTACATCTTCGGTTTGCTGATAGCCAGAAATCAAATATTAAGACACTCACGCGGATTCTAAAAACATGCAACATTATCAGTTTCTTTCGCACGCTGAACTTATGCGTTCAACTCAGAGACACCTAAAGTGCTTCCTAATTTGTCACAGGTGCAAATTCTCATCTTTCACATTTATAAGGAATAATAGAAAATGTATGACTTTGTAATTAGCACGTGTGCTGCATCATTTATGTGCAACCTACTCTCTCGCTTCCCTCATCCTCCATAAAGACTATATATTAAATGCGAATGCCTTTCATAGTCGGGCTATGTCAGGCATCCGGCGTTGTCCGGCGTTGTGCGGCGTTGGCCGGCGTTGTCCGCGGGGAGGAGGATAGGTTGAGGAGGTGTCCGCGCGCCGGCAGGTGTTATCTCTCCGCTCTCACTCTCTCTCGCATAGCAAAAGCTGCGGGCGCGCGCGCTTATCCTGGCCCCTAGCAAAGTGGAGAGGAGGAGCGCGCTCTGGCGCGTGAGGGCGCTCGCATCGCGGGAGCTCAGCGGAGCTACCGCGATAAAAAAAAAAACAGGCGCTGCGCCGTGCTCCCGACCGGGCTGCAGAAATTAGGCGCCTTTTTCCTTCTTCGAACCACAACCACCACATATAAATGGAGTGAAGCGCGCGCGAAATGCATTCGCATTTCCTCACGATTCCCTTCGGGGAGGTGGGGGCATTTTTTTTATGCTTCAACTCATCCAGGACCCTGTTCTTCCTACTGTATTTAGACACCAAAGAAACCGTATTGGTTAACCTCCTGGTTTTAAATGGAAAACTTGCGAACACAGTGTGTCATGGGAGCCAACATTTCGACAAACGGAGATGTTTTCTCACCGGGAAACTAGCTGTCAGGTAAATCGGCATATCGTAGACAGGCAAACCATTATTCAGTGAAATGTATACCTCCCTTTCTACCCTTCGATTTGAATGCCCCACCACCACCGGACGCTTTCTGCTGTCACTGACTGCCTTTTCTTTCTTTTTTCACTCGCCTAGTAGGTCGGCCCACCCTCCTTTTTTTCCTTCCCCCCCCCCCCAGCGCTTTCGCAGTTGCCATTTCCACCTCTTTTGTTTAAGGTTAAGAGTGGATACGAAGCATATTCACACACGCGCTAGGGAAATCAGTTCCATCCTTGAAGAAGACAAATCGGCTTATCGCAATGTCAGCTCCAGCGACAACCCGTTTTCTCATATTTTAAGTGCGGAATACTTTAGGGGGCCGGCTTGTCGTCTATCTATCTCATGTGGCGTTGTCACGTTTACAGTAAAGAGATCAGTGTAGCCAATACAAAGCAAGCAATTCACAAACCCCGGTTAAAAAGAACGAACAAGTTCTCAAATAATATAATTACCAGAAATAGCCAAGAATTAATCGCATTAATTGGCTTAAAATTGCTAAGACGTTCCGAAACATGGGGCTGACTCCGGTGGGGCACAAGAGAGCGCTCCTACACCTCGCCAATCCAGGGAATGACCCTCCTGTACGCCACACCTGCGTCTGCGCTGCAACGCTAAGTGACTACAGCTGCTGGGGGGGGGACTCGCTGAAGACGAAGCATATCTCAACTGCCGTAACGACCAGAAAGTAGATAAAGCATAGCAAAATGTAGCGCACATGTCGCGCACCAATTTTGTGAATCTGCCTAACAAGATTCTACTCATGTCAGAGAAACCCTACATGCTTTCCTCAAACATTGACGTCATTCACGTGTTGGTAAACGGAGCAGTGGGGACTCTACGAACGGGGATCACTGGGTGCCCGTGCGACGCACTTCCTCATGTTTGACAGCAGCAGAGCTCTCATACGCTTTTTTTTCTTTCGCGTCTTCACGCTTCGATCTTCCCCTGAAACTATGCCTTTTTTTTATTTAACCTTGTAATATAGTTTCAGCGAAAGCGCTGTCAAAGTGCAACAAAAAATACGTGTTTCTTTTGTAAAGAAATGTGAGTTTTCTAAAGTTACAGTAACGGGAGGCGTTCACGTAATGCACTGTCAAAGACAGAAGTACGTTTGCCTCTCATATCAGCCTAGGCATGCTTTTCAAGTGGACATGTATCCAGCCTTCAGCGTAAGTGAAAAATTTGGGGACCTTTAAGCTTCGCCTTTAAGAGTGGAGCGTGATAGCAATATCCTGTCCCTGGTGCGTACTTCAACCACTTAGCGTAAACTATGTAATGGGTAGCATGCTTTAAACCACGAGCCATTATGCACGGGAAATTGCGGGAAATGTTTTAGAAGTTGCTATGCACCCACTACGTGGTCTTAAGAGAATAGGCGCAGCAACGTGTGTGCTTTTTGTAATGGTTGGTTGGCTGGTTCCTTATTGTTTTGGCGCAACCCACCTCGGGGGATAGGCCATGACATCGGACGGTGTCTTGCTTAAGAAACTAATTCACATTACTGGAGGAAAGGGTTGAAAATGAATTGCATTACAGATTAGTATTCTAAATTCTCAAGATTAAAAAAAAAGAAAAAGCGAAAAAAAAAACCTATAGAGAATCAACCAAAAAAATATATATAGCTGTAATTAAGACAATTGAAGTGATCTAACCTTAACATTCCATTCTTTTAGAGTCTCTTAAATAATTAGATACAGCGTTGAAAACGCTCCTGTGGCTAAAACCAAAGGTGGTAGCACCAAATGAAAGAATCACCGGAAGAGTCAAATTCAGGGCTAACTTTCGTAGGGGTTCTTCGAGTAATTTTTTTCTTTGTGTTTTAAATCTTTGGCACGTCAAAAAAGAAGTGCTCCAGAGATTCGCTCTCATTACAGTGAACGCATAAAGGTGACTGAGCTTTGAACCACAATGTCGTTTTGATATTCCCATCTTCTGACTCCAGATGGCGATGTACACTTGTACCACGCAATATTACTGCGATATTACATGTTGTAATGTGACGCCTGTATACAGAACGCGTGTGCTTGTAAAGCATGAACGTTATTTTCACTGCATTTCCAAGCAGACGAAGTCATTTTATGTGTAATCCCAAGCAGAAGCGGGGCTGTGTACTAGAACACCTGCTTGCCGCGCAGGTGGCCTGATTTCGATCCTCATTCGGACAGGGAATTTTTTATTATTTATTTATTTGCATTTTTCTAAATTTTTCAGTCACGGACAAGATGATGTTTTTTCGCTCACAACCAACGACGCCGACACCGACGCCGACGTCGGAATTTCTACGAAACGAGCTCTTTAACGCTGTCGCACTAAAATTTCGCGCTTTTTAGCTGGAGTGCCGCGGATTGGTCCTTGGTATCCGTGAGCGCGAAAGTAGCCCAAGCTAAGAGTTCTTAATCGAACACATATGACGTTTATTTGGGTTTAGTGTAGCTGGAAAAAAAAGTATTTTTAACAAAACTTGCCCGGAAACTATCACAAGTCCACCCAAAGTAATAGAGCATTCATCATATGCTATTCCGCCTTCCGCAAAGAAATCAGTTCAGGAGAACATTCAAGCTTGAAAGGGTGAATATTCTGGAACAGCGGGTGTCGATGGAGCTCCAGCGACACTCCTTGTTCAAGAATACCCATCGATCCTGACTTCTTGAGTGACTAAACAAGGCGCCATAGCGAATGTTCGAGGACATGATGACAACATAATTGCACATGCCCCTACGCTTTTTTTGGCCTTCTGGACTAGTTTTCCGGGTTTACTGCAGCTTTCTCTCACGTTTACTTACCAACTGTTTAGCGTGCTAGACGTAGTCTAACAAATGAGAGCTTTTTCTATTACATTTGCTTACTGAAAAGGAAGCATCTGCGTTCCCATTGGTTTGAATTCCGATGCGCGTCGCCTGTACCTGAGTACAACGGAAACGTATAGGTAATAACACTGCGGACAAAGCCTTCATGCATAACCTAGTTGGATGTCAAGAGTATGAAGTTGGGCATGTTGGTAATGCATAACTGATCACGGAGCGAAAAAATGTGACACAGGTCAAGAAAAGGTACAAAGTAAAGCATTCGCCTTCGTCCCTTCTCTTGTCCTGTATCTAATTTTTGCGCTACGTGGTCAGTTCTGGTTGGGTGTACTTGTGCTGTGGTTTTTAGTAAAAAGGCTTGCGCAAAATGAGCACTGAAGTGATGTGGCCTCTCAGGTGATCTTACAATACGTCAATACGTTACCTCTTGCTCGTTAAAGCGTTTCAATGTATTTCAATCTAGTAAAGTGACAGCACTGAAATACCCTTTAATGTTTCAGCGTTCGTAGTTTTATTGTTCACAATAGCAGAGTAAGTACGTTCACTGCAAAGCATGCCGACTATTTATGTCAGCGTCTAGTTGCAGGTTTACTCAGGGCACAGAGATGTGTAGAGTTTTCGATGGCGGTAACATTTCAAAGCTCCAACGCAAAATCCTCTGTAATCTCGAAAGAATCCCCATCGGCAGAAACATCCGCTCTGGCAGGCGTAATGGCAATCTCTTGGCCAGCCGTTGATAAGATACCCGCATTTCCATTCGGCACAGCTGTTTTCACACAATCCAACTTTCTCATTCCATTTGCACTCTGCATGTTGAAGGAAGAAAAGTAGAGCAAGAAAACACGCTGTTTAAGTATCGGCTTCTTGTATTTCAATATTTCACTTGTCTTGATGTATTTCAGGCACAGGCGGCATTTATAAAAAAACGTTACATAAGCGACAGCTGTCATAAACATAGAACATTGACCATATCTTTGACCTATGCTAAGGCTGGCATACCGAGATTTCTATATATTAATATTGTGTTTCACATATATTTGGCATATATTAACATTGTGTTTAACAAAGCAAACGAGCCCTTAAGTTCACACTTCTTTCCTGGGATTTGCATATGAAAATCAGCATGTGTAACTCAGACTGAGTGAGATCGTAGTTGCATTTTTATTATTTTTGAAGTAATATCTGCTGCACCGTCTTGTCAACTTTCGAAGTTCAATTTATATGTTCAAATACTTTTCTTTCATAGAATGATTTTTAAGTTTTTAATTAGGTGGCTTTTAGTTTACTGGGATTTGTTTATTCGTGGGCCTACTTTTCTTCATTTTCTCATTAATTAGTTTGGATGCAAGTCAAACATGACACGTCCTGTAGCTTCTGTCATGCTGTTTTTTTTTTAAATGGCTACTGCCCTTACTAAATCGCTAGGTGTTATTCCAAGGTATTCTTTTAGGCTATTTATTGCTCTGCGGGTGCTAACATTTTTTTTAAATTTCTAGTCAAAACTGTGTTCAAGTCATAGAAGCTTCTCTTTTACTAATTTCTCAAAACTGCGCAGTTCTTTGAGCTTTGAGTTCTAGCCATATAGAACATTCTTAGTTTCTGAGCAACCTAAATGCGAACAGAATTTATTTAATTTATTTTTTTTTAATGCCACTGTCACTCGTTCACAAAGGTGCACGTATTTTGCGGAAACTTCACATTTCGCGCAACTTCATGGTTTATTTACGGTCACATTAACTCTTCACTTACTTACACTGCCTTACACATTTTCATTGAAATGTGACTCCATGTTTAGTAGACGTTTACTACAAAATGTTTTTCAAAATCAGGTAAGGTAGTATCATTGCGCTCCATCGTTCAGAACAAAATGACGCCTACACCTGCTATTTCAATATTTCGACAATGTTGTGCATGTGGATGAGTGTAGCTGTACGTACTTTTTTGTAGAGATCTTATAAGCGCAGCCCCTGGAGCACTAGTGTTGGCCGCCCATATGGCTGTATGTCCTTGTCCTCTTATGTTCTGCTGTAAACCCAAGGCAAAAAATAGAAGCAAAAAACTAAATGTTGTTATTCCTTGCATCTTGTGACAGCCTCACGAAATGTATTGCCAACTGTTTCTTCGCACCATGTATTTATGTTGTGTTTGGACAATGGATTACTTTCAATACGAAAACACTTTTCTCCAACACCTTCCACCACTTTTGCAAGGGTTTCAAGCATATATACAATGGATATTCAGAGAGTGCTGGCTTTCATTTTTATAGCGACTAGCAGCTTGTTTACGATCTCTGGAGTTTTCTGCGACAAACGGCTCATTGCTGTGCTTAATACAATGTCATCTTTGCCAGACAACGACTAAATTTATTCTCCCTTCTAAAGTGCAGCCAATTCTCTGCCTCGATGCTTACGCAAGCTTTTGCCAAGGCTCGTTGCCAAAGCTCGCGAACTCGTAGGCTCGTGCTGTATGGAAGTTATAATATGTAGTTATAATACATAGCACACTCTCTGTGTAGCACATTGTAAGTACACCTTAGAGGAAGTACGACTTCGTAGAAAGACAACCTGGATTTGGGCGAGCTGGTTGAACGTTGTGCTTTTCCAGTTGTACTTTTAATGTACTCTCAATAAGTTAGTTGCGTTGAGCTGCACTTTCGTATTTCAGCATTACTGGCTCGGAATATTTTGAGGTATTACTACATGTACATAATATTGTTCAACGGAGACTGGTGCAATAAATATTGTTTGATTGTTTAGGTCGATGGGGATGCTGCGTGAATTTAAGCTTCAATTCCCAAGGGCGTTCACAAGGACTCTGATCGTGCGCATTGAAGCCGGCGCTGTGTGTGTGCGTGTGTGTGTGTGTGTGTTTGTGTGTGTGTGTGTGTGTGTGTTTGTGTGTGGGTGCGCGCGTGCGTGTGTGCATGCGCGCACTGCAGCGTAGTTCGTATCAGTAGAAAAGCGCAATTGTGAACGATTATTTCCAAGCATTTTCGAACAGCTTCTCGGAGCTTTACATTAGCCATTACTGCCTACGTTATACCGCACTCTCATATGATGGCTTTCTTACGCGTAAAAAATGGTTTACATTCCTAACTTGCGCATGCAGAGCGCGAAAGTATAGCGTGAATAATTGCTAAAGGAACAAGAGAACAGAAAACGCAACTTCGCTTCGTATTGTCAAATCCTTTCGTTTGATTTTTTATATAGCGCAAGCTATCTTGGTCTCACTCCAATAGCTACTTTCGGTGGCCATGATGTCCGCTGCAGCCACAGCTCCTGCACGTCGCCAATATGTCACCACAAATGAAAATGAAAAACTGTTCCAGCTACTGACTACCAGGATCTGTGGAGACTTCTCTATTCTACTTATCAGCAGATCTAGCTACTGCATTGTCTGGGGAAGACTACACAGACACCTCTTATCATACAAGGAATCACGTTTACAACGATGTACATAGGAACGCGCACAAAAAAGACAGGGTGAACAAGGGTGATTGGTTTCATCCCCCCATATAATGCTTTGCTCTATCTTCTACAGAGTAGACTAAAAAATTATGACCGTTTAGCGTGAACAAATAACTAGTGAAGGGGATCAGGGGGAGAGCAAACTTTCGACCATTTATTCATGTTGGGTCACAACCATACATATACTCCACTGAATGCCGACCACACAGCAAACAATTCAAACGCACAACATTCCCATATCGCAGCCTACTATAAAAAACTTATAGCAGCTTCCCACTAGAGGCGCCAAGTCTGAAGCAAGAGCTTACCTGGATGGCCTTCCATGTTTCTCTTTAATTCCTCTTTCTTACTTCTCTTTCTTTGTCTTTGCCTTCCTTTCTTGTATCTTTTAACAGCGAAGCTGTTTTACCTAGCCGTAATGTGTCCGAACCTATCTCTAAAAAACCTCGATGCGCAGTAGCCTAGCAACCGCTCGCCTCGCACAGCTGGTGTGATGTCATCTTAAGTCACGTGTGCGCCGGGGTTGCACCTGCGCCCCGACCGCCCCGAAGCACTCGTGCGAAGTCTAACATCGCTACGCGCCAACTGGAGTGACGTCATGTGGGGCAGCGTATGCGCCGGGCAACAACGGTGCAGCAACCACACCCGAGCTAAGTACCAAAGAGCGCGCCCAGTCGTCACAGTTGCTGCCATGGCTCGCCATAAGAAGGTGCGTACTCCTGAGGAGGAGCCCGCGTTTGCCGAAGCGAGATCCGCTGCTATGCCGGGAGAGACAACGGCAGCGACAAGCCGATCTCGAATACACAACCAGAGCTCTCGAGCACAAAAGGCGTCGACGACGTGATGATTCTTATTATGCCAGCCGTGTACGAGAACGGGGTACCGCGTTTATGAATGGATGTGCTGCCAGGACCCAGTAATCCTGCAAGCCGAGCACAAGAGACGCCGAGACCGTGCTTCGATCGGGGTGGGTGCCGATTCTCACTTCGAAAGTGAGTTTCTCTCTCTGCAGCTGGGTCATTCATGTCAAATGTGTGATCGGCTGTGGTTCAACTCGGAATCCGCCCACGCACAACTCGGTCAGGTCCGTCGAGAAAAGTGAACAAGGCATGCTTGTTATACGACACCACTTTCCCGATTCTGCAGAAGTCGACGAGATACGTATGTGTCTAACTTGGATGGAGTCCTTTCTTCGAAACAAGATGCTGCAGTTTAACCACAGATAAACTATAGAAAATCATGAGATCTAACAGCTTCACTGTGCTTTGACCTTGCGTGACATAACGAGAACTGCATACTTTTTGTCACTGTTTCTTACAAGTTCTTTATGTCTATTTGTTTATTTCTTTCCCTACATATTTCTTTCTTTCGCTCCTTCAATCTGCACTTCCGCTTCTTCCCTTTCATTGTCCCTCTCCTTATTTGTTTCTTGTTCCTTCTCTCTTTCTGTCTTGCTCTCCGTTTTCTCTCTTTTTGTGTCTGGGTCGTATCACTTTCCCTATCTTTCTATATCTTTCTCTGTCCTTGTCCTTCAATGCTTTTATGGTTTTTTTCCCCTTTATTTCTCTCCATTATCTCTTTCTCATTCTTTCTCTCTATCTCGCGCTGGTGGTGTCAAACTAGAACAGTGGAGCTGTGCGGCCGTCCTTATATCTCTTTTTATCTCTTTTTCTTCCGTCTTCTTCACTCTCTCTCTTCTTCTTTCGCTCTGTTCTATTGCTTCTCTCTCTTTCTCTGTCTCTATGTTTTTTTTTCTTTTTTATCTATTTATGCCATTATTCCCATTATTTCTCTCTATTTTACCTTGATATTTCTTTCCATCAATTTCTTTCTATCTGTTTACTTATCTCTTGATCTCTCGCTCTAGTGGTGCCCAACCAGAAGAAAGAGCAATACTGGGCGGTTTTTCCTTGTTTCTCTTTTTGCCCTTACTTTCTCTTTCTGACTCTTCCTATATTTATTTCTTGTTCCATTTTCTTTTTACTTTCTCTGTATTTATCGAAAAAGGATAGAAAGAAGGAGAAAGCCAGCGAAAAATAGAGAGCGAGAGAGAAATGAATAGATGAATTAAAGAGGAAGAAAGTAAAGAAGTGCAACAAAGAGAAAAAATAGAGGGAGAGAGAGAAAGAAATAGCTATATAGAAATAAACAGAAAATGCATAAGGAAAACTGATAGAAGCGAGAACCAAGAAAGAAATACAGGAAGAATGAAAGGCACTTAGCAAAACCTATAGCCAAACAGCAAAAGCGAGGAATACATATAGGTTTCCCATGAGCTCCACTGTCTCTTTAGCATTCCGTCTTTAGTGCATGCTACGCTAACTTATTTTCTTCGAACGGTCGCTATAACGTTATTGCGTCCAAACTATATGGCACCCTAGCCACAGGCCTAGGTTTATTGTCACATGGCTGCACGCCAGGCCCATGCACGGTTCAAGGAAATCGGCAGTCCGGAAGCGTTCAAAATGGCGCTAGCGGCGGCGCCATTTGCTTTCAATATTTCGTTATATAAGGAACAGACAAAACTGATTTGCTTTGCTTTTGCACTGAGCACTGTCAGTGAGTCCCAGCCATTCATGGGCTATAAAAGAAACATTATTTTCACGGCGCCTTCCCAAAACACTGCAAAAGCATCCTATGATTATTTCTGACCACTTCAAATGTTTCAATATATAAGCAATAAAATACTAACTCGGAGTTTGCATGCTAACGTTTATTCTGGTTATGGTATAATGATGCCGTGGTTTTCTTAGTTTTGCCTTCTTTTTTTTGTAATTTTGGAGGGATTCCGCCGCTGCTTGTTCACAGTTGTCTGAGCGTTGTTCCAGGAGCTTTTGTAGTAGTGGTTGTAGTTGTTGTAGCTGAAACAAAGAATAAAAATGTACCATAACACTGCTGACAGACCATTTAGCACCCATGGAACTGTTAGTTTTACGCTGGCCCCACCGCTTCAGAGTAACGTTATTATGGATCAGGCCCTGTTGGGCTGCAGATGCACTTCTCATTTTACGTTCACACTCTGAAGAGAAGGAATAAACATGGCTACATTTGCTAGAACGAAACCATAAGAGTGCAATGCTGATGACAATAACCTAATCAAAAAAGCGGTGGTGCTGTCCAGACGGCGAAGAAATGATAACGGTATGACCACGAATGGCCGCAGTCGAATGAACACAATAAATAACGAACGTAGAATTTTAACAATATCATAACAGCGACGTCTCGTTAATTGATTTTCGTTCATGCTTACAGGTATCTGTAAATCATCCGATGACTTATCGTAGTCGCTGTTTAAGTTGGTAATATATATATTTGTTCATTTATTTACTTTGCTTGCATTTATTGCTGCCACATAGCAGGACTGTAGCATATAATGAGAAGAGTAAATCAGCCTAAGCAATGTAAGCACTTGCAAATCAAATCAAAGCACTTGGTTGCTACGTTAACAGAAGCCAACAACTTAAGAAAATCATTACATCCAAAAGTCTTCTTCTGGAGGTACCGAGCTGTGAGGCTAAAAAACTATTTCTTTGTTTAGAAACAACTAGCACTCATTTATCATTCTGTAATTCAATCTGTGTAACAGAAAACTCTAGGTTATAGTGTTAAACTAGTATAAAAGGGTGTTAGATGCAGAGTGGGGGAACTACGAACACATTTCACTTAGGAGGAGAGAAGAATAAAAGGTATTAAAAGCGGACGCAGGCATAAGGTTTAAGGTCAGATGTTTCAATGGTTAAGTGAACCGATTAACCATTGAATGTTAGGGCGAGTTGGTAATTCATCGTCAAGAAAATTTCAACAGCTTGGAAAAAACACGAACGGGCGAAAATGGGAGCTGACACAAACAAGCGCTGACTTTGAATTAATTTTCAATTCAGAAAAGACACATATATGTAGTGAAAAATTGCGCTGTGCGAAATAACATGTGACAACTACCGCGCATGAACGGCAACACGTGACGAAATTGAGAAAACAGAAAACACTATCTTACGAGAGCATCACACAGGAAAGATAATCTACTTCCTTTTTGTGCAATTCAATGAAAGGCATGCTGATGCATGCCTCCCCCACACGAGCAATGTGGGCCGCCTCTGCAGTTTCTCTAGTCAGCATACTTTTACTCTTGAAGATCACTTCTGTTTGATAGAAGGCAGGCAGGTCTTTGCCTTATGTGTGTCTCTTCTGAATTAAAAATCAGTTGTAAGTCAGCGCTTGTCCGTGTCAGATCTCTTTTCGTCCGCTCGTGTTTTTTCCCGTGCTCTTGAAAATTTCTTGACGGGGTTCAAAAGAACAACGCAAGAGTAGTGCGAAAGATTCAAGGAAAGTAGTTTATATAGCAATGAAAAAACTATGATTCGATTTGTGGCTTTGAAACGAATATATTTCCTTTCACGCATTCAGTTCCATGATTTACCACCGCGTACACGTATACAAACCACGAAAGCGCACTTAGCAAATGTATGAACTCATATTTTCCCTCAAAAACAGCTTATTATCACATATTGTCTTAATTAAAGTCCGGCGCACAAGGTCTTTTCTTGTTAAAGCGCCAGAGTAATATAGCATCAGTAACAAATAGTTGCTGCCAAAATAACAAATGACAACCATTCAATTGAAGAAGCCGTCACTTTGAACTGGTTCAAATATTACTAAAAGCGAGGCAACTGGCTCTATTTCGATTTTTTTTTAAAAGCTGGTATACAGCAATATGTAATTGTTCACCGCATTTTGCACCGCGTACACTAGAACATAGAAGATCAGCAATAGAATAACAGCCAGAAAGAGTTATAAATAAATAGAAAGAGACAAAAAATTAAGTAAGAGAAAGGTTCGCGAGGTAATCTGGAGGAATAAAGTGCTGTGACCCGCTACTCTGCACCGCAATGGAAGGAGGAAGTAAGCGATGAATGAACAGTATAAAATAAGGAGGTGTGTATAAGTACTGTACCAGGAGAGTTTGCATGACGGCCGGGTAGCCAATACCGGAAGAGTGCAATAATGAGAAAGAAAAAATCACTGTGAAATTTGCGTACGTACTTGTCGTGGTTTCGTCCAGGTTTGGATTTGATCCATTCCCTATGCCCCCCACCGCCTGCGAAAGTCTGTGCTTGTCCTGCTACGAGCGCATAGGAGGCACACATGGCAAATACAACTAAGGAAATAAAAATAGGTATTGCTTCCATGTTAGTCGCTGTGTCGAAGGGAGTTCCGGATGTTATCGGCATGCCTATTTATAGGCGCTTATAGAGGTATACCTAAACCACAAAAAGGAAGACAATGGTGAATGAGTACTGCTAGTTTTGATCGATAGTTTGCGTCATATTTTTTAATACCAATGGTACATGAACTGTTGTGAGAACAATGGAAAAATAAAAAAATGGAGCTTATTTTGTACAAGGA
The DNA here is from genome assembly GCA_030522465.1 of Rhipicephalus appendiculatus. Classification (NCBI taxonomy): domain Eukaryota; kingdom Metazoa; phylum Arthropoda; class Arachnida; order Ixodida; family Ixodidae; genus Rhipicephalus; species Rhipicephalus appendiculatus. The sequence continues at coordinate 21,195 of JALIZH010015257.1, forward strand.
TCTTGTATAACACATACTTCATTGGAAGTGCCGTTACACCGCGGCTTGTTGAGCACTTTTGTTCCAATTCACACAATACGTGACTCTCTAAAGGTCAGAGCGTTCTGCAAGGGTGAAGGATAAAAGCAAAATACAGAAGTACTAGAATAATGCATGAACCGATAGCAGATTGCAATAATAAAAGCGTAAGACAGGTGCTCGAGGCAGCCTTTCAATTGCTCTGACGGATGCTGAGGTGTCATATCTACGGCATACGTGATTAGATGCTTGGTCCGCGTTGATAAGGTTTTGTTGGTGCCTCCCCTTTTGTTTATATATGTAACGTTTTTCCATTAAACTTTCGGTTGTTAGACAGCATTTGTGCCTGACATTCTTTCTTTCTTTTGTTTCTTTTCTTCTTTCCTTCTTTTTTTCTTTCCTTCTTTAATTCTTCCTTACTTTCTTTCTTCCTTCCTTGCTTTCTTTCCTTCTTTCTTTCTTTCATTCTTTCCTGCTTTCTTCCTTCCTATCTTTCTTTCTTTCCTGCTTTCTTTCCTGTTTTCTCTCCGTCTTTCTTTCTTTCTTTCTTTCTCTCTTTCTTTCTTTCTCTCTTTCTTCCTTTCTTTCTTTCTTAATGGCGTAATGTTGCCTGCCCGTCTGTTTCCGTTCTCCATGCCGGAGATCGAACCTTCATCACGTGCTTACCAGAGCAACACTTCAGTTGTTATAGGCAAGAACGACCCCTACATGTTCATATCCAGGCAACAATGAAATATGGCAACGTGACATACAATTACCGACAGATTTAGTTGGAGGTCCGCAGCAGCTCTGCGGACGCATCCTTCCAGTCATTTCCAATGACCGGCTACGTACGCAGACCTGTTGCGGACGCTCAAATAAATCTGTCTAATAACAATTATTAGTGTTTCAAGTGCCAAACTCACAATATAATTAGGAGGGACGCTGTAGTGGAAGACTCCTGTTACGCGCGCAGTCGTTCGTTTCCTTACGGCACGGTTAAGGCGTGCGCCAAAAATTGAAGCAAGCTCTCAGTCAAGAAGACCATGAGCACGAGGCCATATTAGGCTATCGGGATCTGCTCTTGAAGGCGAAGCTTTCAAGAGTAGATCACGATTTTCATCGTTAAAATACTTTAAATGAGAAGCATTTCTTTGCTTACTGTAGGCACTTTTAGCGTTTCTACCTGCGTATCTATCTATTTATCTAGCCACCTACGTCTGGATGCTCTCGTGATCACCCCTTTAACTTGGGGTAAACCAAAATTAGTGTGGGAGGGTAAGACAGTTTGACGAATATGACCCGCTGGTCATGGCGTGAATAATGAGAAAATCCTGTCGCGTACGTTGTCAAACCCTCTCCGCCAGACACGTGTGGCACATACCCGTATATCACGGGCTGGTTTGTGCCACAGGTATGCGGGTATGTGTCACATGTGATGGACAGTTTATATTTACCCAGGAACGGCGAGAACAGACATTCGTAATTTTAACGCGAGAACGTTAAGAAAAAGCTGACATATGCAGCGTTGACTCGACGAGTGCAAAGAATAAATGTCGGGGTCCCAGCAAGAATCAATCCCCAGCATTCTGCGTAGCAATCAAGTATTCTGGCACAGAGCCATGTCCAGGTCTCGGAACTGCTTTTCAAGTAGAGCCTAATGTTTCTGAAACGTCAATTGTAATTGCAGTGCTGGCTATCCAATTTTATAAACATAACATATGTACTCCAATGATATAGCGCTCACGTCGAGTTAACGTCAATTGTAGTTAAGCGCGATTCAGTGAAGTTGATTTCTCTAGCAGTGTCCAGGGCTCCCATCCTCGCGAGCACAAGTGTTACATATCACCTTACCGCTTCTCATGTTGCTAATACCCATGTTGCTGTTGGCATCATTACGCAACTGGAAACAACTGGTTATTAAAACATATGTGACTGTTCAACATATGTCTCTGCGTGCATTTGTACATATTTTTAGCGTGATTTCGTAATGTTTGACTCAATACAAATATTCGCATAACATCAAATCCCAAGCTACGTGGGATCTGCCGAATTTTTCATCGTTTAACATGATAAACAAAACGTAATCTCCTAATGTTCTGGCCGCACAGCGTTGTTCTACGGTTTACTGTTAGAGTATGTGCCGATCTATGTTGAAGTAGTTGGAGCAGTTATAGCCTAGTAGACCTTAGAATTTCTGAAACACCGATGCCGACATAAGAGGCCGGTTTTTCTCTCACATATGCTGAATATGGACAATCCATTCCACATGTTTGAGTGCTTTCTCCCGCCTCAACTCGGCATGGAAGCTTTCGGAAACATTGAAACCGCGAGAGAAACCGGAAATCACACACACACACACACACACACACACACACACACACACACACACACACACACACACACACACACACATGGGGGGGGGGGATGGGGGGGGAAACAATTTTTGGGTGTCATGCTGAACAAATGTCCAGAAATAACGTTTTTTTTACAGCGAAAGCTGTTATGAGATCGCAACAAGGGTGCCGTAGTTGTCCGCCGCCGCCGCTGCCGCCGCCGCCGGTGTCCGTAACCGCTATCGCATGAAATAAGGAAAAAAAACTTTAAGAAAAAATGTTCAGGATGGAACGGGGTTTGAACCTGGGTCCACTCCGTGCCAACCCAGTGTTCTACCACTGAGCCATGCCTGTGCTCGAAAACCCGGCGCACAAAAACCCTATACAAGCATTATGTCGGGAGGGAACCGCTTTAACATGCGCAATATAACGTGGCAGAAGAGTGAAACGACAACCAGGCGTCACTGAATGCCATTTGGGTAACCAGGCGTCACACAATATGAATTGCATTACGAGGGGGTCGTTGAATGCTTCCAACCCATTACAAAGGGCTCAGCCATAATTCTTCGTCATCATCAGCCACCGAATCAATTAATGGAGTAGTGGGTACCTTGTAAGCGTACTTGTATTAGTAGCCCCAAGATAGATTGCAACGGGTTTTAGAAATGGTGCTCTCCCAGCTTTCGCTGTGACTGTGCTGCGCGTTCCGCGCAGGCCTGGCGGTTTTTTTTATTTCCACACAGATTTAATTGCTTGAATTTTCCATCTACTAAGCATGATCGCTGTGTTGTCTTCGCCAATTTGTGAGAGAGTGCAGAGAATGGTCCACTGCCCCCCCCCCCCCCTCTACTGGACGTCGGTTTCTGTATTTTAAATTTCATTTATACATGTCACATGGCTGAAGTGGCGAAAACCTGAGGACAAGTACAGCGGCGCATTTAGACATATGGATCCGTGAGAAAGGTGTAGTGACAAGTGCGTTGCTTTCCACGAGGTATTTGCAAGCAGTTAAGTATATATTACTCACCGCAAGCATTTTTCCCTCAGTGAGAACAAGCTTGTAATCTATATCAGATGAAATGAAGACGAACCTTTTAATTCTAAGCTTTCCTAACTTTTTTTTTGCCAAGCGAGTAGTGCGTCCAATTTCACTTTTCGTCTACACTGGGCAATGCGCAGTGATGACAGAAACTTTCAAAACTTTATAGGCGGAAACTTTCGCTTCTTTAAAATCAGCATTGGCTGACTGCATTTATTTTTTTTATGAATATGAGCGATCACAAAGTCTATGCATAGATGGAAAAGTGAAAGCTGTACAAAAAAAAAGGCACAGCACTAAGTTTCGTGCTCAAACATTGTTTCTTAGTTGCATTTTTTGCCAGATTAGTCCTTGAATCCTAAAATAGGAATTTTCGCTAATTATGAAAGCTTACTTTACTGACGCCGCCTGCGATGATCTTTTATTAAAGCCTCAAATATAATATGATTCCTTAATTCATCTTAAGGAAGCAACAACACTTTCACTTTTGTAATCTAGTCCAGGGGTCGGCAACCTACGGCCCGCGGAGTAGTATTATGAGGCGCCCGGCATGACTTCAAACTACCCTTTCCTTCTTCATTTCTTATCTGTAGACCAAGATAGCAGTTTTGACCTAAAAGAGAAATATCGCTTGTAACCTATACTTAACTGGAACTTCGTGACATACGCGCTGAAAACAAACATGAATTCTAATGTAGTTTTGTACAGAATTGTCAATTCCTCCAATTCTCTCTCTTCGTCTGCCACTCCCCCCCCCCTCTATGTGCCGTGCGACCCTCCGCTGGGTCGTCTTCATGCAATTTGGACCTCCACCTCAAAAGGTTTGCTGGCCCCTGATCTAGAAGGTCAAAGTTCAAGTTCTGCAGGTAGAGTGCCCATCGCCGTGAGTTTTGACATGTGCATTATGTAGAGAATTTTTGGTTTGAGCTCGCCGGTCATACATACTTATGCAACCACCTAGGCGCGAAGCAGATGAGGACGAGGAACACTGGTTGTAGTTGGTGAATAAAATGGTGCCCATCCTGTCGGCGGTCTCCTTTGTTGTCGTCGGCTTCAAGCCTGATATTCTCATAATTGGCGAGACATAACGCTTCTATAAAAGTGCCAACACCAGGCTTGCGTTAGCACCATACTTGCGTCCTGAGTCCATGCTGGAGCTCCGACTATGAAAAGTTGAACGCCGGCTGGCTTTAGAGTTGGCGTACACTGATGGTGTTTGCAGCTGAGTGTTTCTATCAGCTGTCAAGAGCGAATGAAGCATCATGTGAGTGGCAGTGTGCTACATCATTCAAGCGTGCAGTCGCTATACCATATATATGTGTGTATTTTGCGGTGTGCAACATTCCAAAGAAATTGTCTGGCAGTGTGTCATCCACTAAATGGTCGAACAAAATGGCACTATGACGTTTCGACCATTTATATAAAGTAAATCTGCAGCAAAGTATGCGTTTTATTTTCGTAAATGCGCTATGATTCTCTCTTACCATGTACATTACTATTTCATGACAGATGACATGAAGGCATGTAGATATGCTGTTGAAAGCACTGGTTAGTACCGGGCTGATCTTCGGGTCAGCCACGCTGGCCAGGGCAGCTTTGACATGCTTCGCGGTCTCGTTGCGCTGGCCTGCTTTCAGCAAGCGTCGATCGCTGTGCGGAATGGGCCGGGCCACATAAACAATGCTCGCGAACACCTTTGAATACTATGTTGAACTATACGAGGATGTTCCGCACGTGTTGTGGAAATAAAAAAAGCGACATTTCAAGTAGTTTTCATTGCGTTTAATGCAAAAATTTCAATGACGGAGTGGACGGTTTTGCGAAGTTGCGGGGTTTCCTGCACTGAAGTCGTAAAACACAGGCGCCTTTATTATCTCTATAGTAACCTCTCTTGCAAACACATTCAAATTCACAGTCACTGACGCATCCTAGAGAGCTGAACCACAGGTCCTGGCATTTCTTTTCACCGCAAACGCCGCTCACACATTTTTTCAATGTCTCGTGTTTTCTGCGGCCTGTAAAAAAAATTGCAATATTCGTTTTCTTTCGCATACATATGATTGTTTACAGTAAGCTATGATTTAGCGTATTTTATACGAATCTATGTGAGTTGAGTGAAAACTAAACGCTTTTGTTACTACACTTCATCTTTCTTACTCAGATTAAGCCCGACTGCCAAATCTCTGGCGGAGCGCATCTTTTTTACTTTAGTAATTTACATTCCCATTACGTGTCGAAGACTCCCTCTTGATATGCAGCGCTCAGCCGGTTTGATTAATCATGGCCGTTTTTCTGTAGAATACCCAATTGCGGCAATGACGCTAGAATCCTCCCGCCTAGCGCATGATTTTATTCTCAACGCTCTCAGATACTTTTGTTACCCGTCTTTAAATAATCAACGTTTGTGCCACTATAATGAAATCAGCGGCCACTTCGCTCATCAGTCGGGAGCATGCTTGTTGCTAGGTGCATGATGCCGCCAATATTTTGTCAGCATTTGATCATTTCGCAAGGTATCATTATTGCCAAAACGTTATTAATCCCTTTGAGAACTCTGTAATCTTATGCAGAAACTTCCGTGCAGAAACTTTTACTTCTCACCACCGATTCACAGATCCACCACTGATAAGAAAAAGTAATGAAAAAGTCTGGGTTCTGGTATTCTGAAAAAAAAATGTGTTGGACTTGGAGGAGAACCTGGTAGTGAAATATTTGTAATGACTGGCAGATGGTGCTTATCTGCCTAATGTCACTTTGCGCATTTTGTAATCACCTTTCCTTCACATTCGTTTGCGCACCTGTTGGTGCCTTTTCTTTTTGTTTGTTTGTTTTTGGAGCAAGTGGTTGTTTCTTCGCATGTGCCCTTCATAAATTTTATCAATTCAAGTCCAGCGTTTTTTCCTGTCCTAAAATTTCTTCGTTGTTCCTGTTTTCCCCAAGTCATTACATGCCATTCATATTGCAGCGGCGACGTAAAAATTCTTGCCAAGCAACAAATTATTGACCCTAAAATAAGTAACAGTAGCTGGCCAGGAGCCATACAAAGGGTAGTGAAAGGGCTCGAAGCAATTAAAAAAAAAGACGTGAAAATTTCGTTGAAAAGAACTTGCGCTTACACTTTGGCGGTGGCTTGGGTTTTTTGTTGGTGATGATGATGGTGGTGGCCACCTCTTCCAATCAGAGGCGTCCTCTCCTGATTTAAATGTAGCGACTGCCATTGTCCGCTGACACTGTGCCAAAAAACGAAAACAGTCAGCAGCACAAGCAGACGCATGCTCATTTGTGTCATCACCTCGATAGAAGCCTGCCGGTAGCTTTTTTCTTACCGGACTCCGAATAACATTGTGCTTATGTTGAATTGCCGAACAATGGCGATGAATATAGCGACTGGCCATAGGTATTTTGCAAGCTCATTCCTTTCTATATATGCTGCTTTCGTACTCAAAGCAAAAGCAACATTGTGCGACACATGCACAGCGTGTATTATTCATTTAGGGGACAGCCTTTTGGACCCAGCGCCACCGGAGGGTTGCATTGTCGCGACGGCTCCTACAAGAATTATTGATGGTGTAGCAGCATCGCCAACAATGAGGAAGAAGAGAACGGTGGTCTCCCTGAGAAACGACGCGGTAGCCGGACACTTGAAGTCAAAAGTGGCCGGCACTCTCGTGCCGTCAGGTCCACCAGAGCGTCACAACTGAGCTGTCAGCCAGGGCCCTCCATTTCTGAAAAAAACAAAACAAAACAAAAGTGGATGACGCTGGAAGCTTTGGCTTCAACATTAGAACGGGACAGTATAATGGGGCCCCGTGCGCAACGCCTTCAACAATGCCGCGAGGAAAGGAACGTTAGTGCGCGTAACAGTGGTCGTTTGAAGTTATCTGAGAATGCCTACCGCAAAAGCAGTGGCGAAGCTCCCACTACACAATAATTTTTCCACTTAAATAGCTGAACTACCCCCCTTCTGTTCGATCATGGCCGTGGCGGTCGAAGTTTCGATGGAGGCCAAATGCTAGAGGACCGTGTACTGCGCGTTGTCAGTGCACGGTAAATAACACCAGATGATCAAAATTTGCGGGACTCTCCAGTATGGCGTTCATCGTATACTCATTTTCGTGGTTTTGACCCGTAAAATTACCTACCACTCGTACCTGAGGTGTCTCGCTCACATGTGCATCTGCACAGTTTGTAATGGAATGTGCTGCTTTAAACGATCCATTAGTTGCGCTATTCACTTGTTTTGACGCCTGGTGCGACTTTACGCTTCTGTCATGCAATACTGCATGCGGTGAAAAGACTCCGCCCCACTACGGGGCATGCCTATTTCTGCTTTCTTTATGAAGTACATTCAAGTACTGGCGTGGCTCCCTTGGTGGAACACCTGCTTGCCACGCGGAATGCTTCCGTTCGATTGTCGTCGAACCCAAGCATTCGTCGAAGATTTATTTTGGTTTATTTGCATCGATCTGGAGGTGTGGCTCATACACAACACTGGTTTTTCGCTCACAACCAATAACGATATGACACTGGAATTTCTGCCAACAAATCTCTTTAACGATATTGCGTTAGTATAGAAATTTTTACGGTCGCGTCGTATATTCATCAGCTTCTCACACCTGCAAGGATAGTCATTATGAAGAGGAAATAAAAGAGACAAATAATGTTTGTTACATCAGCGGGAAGAAAGCATAATTCTAATTTAAGCGTCTACGATCTCGACAAACTTAGGAAAATGCTCCATAACAATAATATTGGGATTTAAGCAGTTTATTTTCATGCGTCAATCTTTGTTGCTCATGAAGAGGCTGGGTTAAAAAAGGATGAAAACAATAATATACTGCGTGGCTTGGAAGTTCAAATTAAGAAATGGCAGAAAATTTCAACAACCGAATGTGGTTAGGGCCAATCATTTGACGAGTGAACATGTCTTCGCAAAGGCAGCAAATGCTTTCCTTAGCAGTGTGTCTCTCTACGCTTTCCTCACTCTCTCCCGACCACAAAAGAAAATATAAATTGCGATGAATGGTAGCCGAGGGAAAGAAATTACATGGGGGAGATATGCAATCACCGCGCTCGTAAAATCAAAGGTCGCAGTTGCTGCTCGAGGGATACCCCCCCCCCCTCGTCGCATCTGTTCGCGCTCGTTAAGGGGTATTCACACGGAATATAAATCCTCGGGGGAGAAGCGAGGATTGCGGATCAAGTGACAAAGACGTCACGGATTAGCGAGTAGGCACGACCTCTCCGCGCCTTCCTCGGAGGAGACGGGGACCTTTTCCCCGACAGGTCAAACTATCCCCTCCGCGGCGGGGTATATGGCGGTATTTCGTGCAGGTGTTTGGCCACATTGTCGCACTTGCTCTGAGAGGGGGAGCGGCAGCGCGTTTATGGTTTCGTTGTCTACAGCTGGTGAAACGGGCGATGCAAGCCACTAGACTAGTCTGGTAACACTGGTCTCCCCCTCCGTTCGCCTCATCCGTGTGAGCGGGGGACATTTGGGGGGTTTTCTCCTCGCGAATGCACGTCACTAGGCTCCAGCCTTCATCCCCTGAGGATTTCTCCTCCGCGCGAATACCCCTTTAAAGACGAGCGGGGCATTTCCTCTCCGCCTGAGCATTCGACGGCCGGTCTAACAGGCGGGGGGATCTAACAGGCGGAGCGACACAGATGGGCCGGCTCGTTTGATATCCACTTCAGCCGCGTTCGTCGCCTCCGCTCGCGCGCTATTACCCGCGGGTAGAACGTACAATGCGCAGGCGGATCTATCAAATTGGACTTTATACGCGGCATGACGGCGACGGCGACGGCAAAAACCCGTCGAGACTGTCTATATAATTGCTATCGCAGTAAAACAAAAAGGCGTTGCTGTGACAACCAGCGCTTCGCGAAAAATGTGAATTTCCAAGATTGCAAACGCGGCTACGACACGCTATAAACAAAACGCATGCCCCGTCTTTTGCGAACGAAAAACGTGCCGTGCGGCGAACGCCCCTGTTGCGTCGGATAACGTTGGTTGTTATAACATTGGTCCACACGACATTTACTGTATTTAACTGCGTCGTACCGCGGATATATGCCACCTGCCTTTGGCGGACCAACGGACGCACGCGATTCATGCCATGGCATTCAACAATACACCGCGACTTTGTGAAACGCGTGGGACCCCTCGACCATGGCCACCGAGATTGCGCACCGTCTCGGAGGCTATGCCTTATCAACTTTAGTAAATGCGCCGGCCATAGTTGTTGCGTGGGGGGACGCTTCAACGTCGGGGCCTAGATGGATCAAAAGCGCGGAACACTATCAGGCGCCATCGGCTGTTGTGTCATCAACAGAATTATTCTTACTCCTTGGTTTTTACCTTTTTTCTATCTATCTAGCCGCCTAAGATTTTGTGCTCTCCTGGCCATGTCGTTAATGAGATTTATGCGTTAATGAGATTTATGCCAGAACTGGTATGGCATAACATGACTGTATGAGGAACATGAATGACTGGTCATATCATGAAAATCATGACTAACTTGTCATGAAAAGTATGATTTACACGCCATGGCCATAGTGCTCCTGAGGCAATATTCTTAGTCTGATCTATCCCAAAATTGGTACGATGCGACATTTCTGCATGACCAACATAAATGACAGGTGGTAACATGAAAATCATCACCTGCATGTCATGTACAAGATGATTAAATGCCAAGCTTATGGCGCGCTGACGGTCGTTTCGCTAGCTTGATATACACCAAATTTGGTATTCAGTGACGTGACTGTGTGACGAACATAAATACCAACTGGTCATTTGGAAATCATGATATGTCGTGTGCAACATGACTTGCATGCGATGCTTATGGCACGCTTGCGGCCGTTGCGTTCGCTTGATATACACCGAATTTGGTATTCAGTGACGTGACTGTATGACGAACACAAATGACAAGTGGTAATATGGAAATGATGAGATGCATGTCATCTACAATGTGATTTACATGCCACGCTCGTGGTGCGCTTGCGTCCAGTTCGCTAGCTTGATATTCACTAAAATCGGTATTGCTCGACGTCACACTATGACGAACATAAAAGACAGGTCCTAACATGTAAATCATGACATGTATATTATGTACAGCATGACTTGCTCCTTGCTGGCTGCTTCGCATTACATCGATTCCCACAGTGCGTGGGATCTGCCGTTTTTTTTTCTACCCTCTTTGTGACTGCATCTTTATATCTCTATCTTTATGCCAATTTCTTTCTTTTTCTTTCGAACTTTTCCTCTCATTCTTCCCTTTCGTTTTCTCCTTTCCTCTGTCTGCAGTCGTTCTCTCGTCTTCTGTCTCTCACTATCTTTATTAACTCTCTTTCTGCCTTCTTCTCTCTTTCTGTTTCTTTCTACCTCTTTCATTCTCGTTCTCTCTGTAATCGTTCTCTCCTGCTCCTTTCCATCCTCCTCGCCATCCCTTCCCTTTTCTACCCCCTTTCTGTACTATACTACACGAGGCTATGCTGTGCTTTACTGTTGTGCCCAGATAGACGAGTGGTCACAACGCTCGCCTTCGCATCGTGGGAACGCCGATCCAAATCTCACCTCGCCAAGAAATTTTTTCTCGGCAAGAATTTGTCTGTTTCTATATCTATCTTTCTCCTTATCTCTATCTATATAATCCTTCTCTCGGCCATCAGAGTTATTGCATCCCACGTTGGACAAATCGGCGTGCATTTGTGGAGAGTGAAGAGAAGAGGAAGGCGATGAAGAAGAGCACAAAGAGCGTGCGTGGAAGTTCATGACGTTGATGATTTTCAATCTATGACACGCGGCAAACCACGACCTTAACAGCACTGCTGTAACAAGCTCACACAAAGTTTAACCATCAATTGTTGCTTCGCGCCTGTAGTACGCAAATATTTCTTTACAACTAATAAGTGGAATACTGTCCATGTTGATATTGCGTTGTAAGCCGCACTCATTACGACTAAGTTAAATAATGATGTTGACACGATAATCCAGTTCGTTTTTATACTTTTTATTTACGTTTCGACAGGCTCCATACAAATTTGGAGCAGAAAGTGACAGTGCCTTTACCGCGAATAGGAAAGGCTGTGCATTATTGCCAGCTTCATGCCTTTAATGACCAGTGATCCCTGATCGTTGGGCACCTCAACCAGTGTACACACCGTCCTCGTTCATTTCTGTACATGTGATCTTTACAAAAACATCCAGTTACACAATCAGCCGTGCAAGGAGGAGGCCCAGGCGGGGTGAAGTGGGAGCAATCGTTTTCGCCGCAAGTGCTGCTCTGGCACGTCTTGAACACTTCTCCCGGTGGGCATCCTGCGTATATGTAAGTTGGTGTTTGCGGCAGAGTTGTCGAGTCATCTTGGTTCGAAAGGTGTCGCTGTAGGACGATGGGTGCTTCGTTATTTGAAATCAACAGTGACAGCAGAAAACACACTGGACAAAGAGACAGCAGGAAGAAATACTGAAATATTTCAGTTGATGAGACAATGCTCAGTTTAAATGGACCACACACATATCTGCACTGAACTGCTAAACAACAACAAAAAATACTGATAAGAACGGACAGCAACATTTATGTGGGGCGATGAAAACGGCAATTTACACCGCTAACAGAGAATAGAGGCACCAAATACGTATGTATCGCGCGGAAGGATAGTTATTTCCGAGCAACACGACTGATGGCGCACTTACGCATTTACCATATTTAAAGCATTGCATGGCCACTGCCTTTGCTCTCTCGTTCAATGAACGGTTGCCGGCATCATTTCGCGTTGTCTCTTCGTTTGTCCTGTGTGTTTTCTGCTGTCACTTTTCCCAGTCCAGGCATGTCACTTCTCGGATACATTTATCATGCCGTTGACTCGGTCGTTCTGAG